>PVKA01003502.1:0-109157 GCA_004027165.1 Ctenomys sociabilis
GAGAATTAGGATAGATCATGTATGTGTACAAATTCTCTATCATGATCAATATATATATATATATATATATATAATTAAATATATATATATATATATATATATATATATATATATATATATATATATATATATATTAATTATAACACAGAAAATAAAATAAAAAATGAAGACAGAAACACACCTTTGTTCCCGTCTCATTTGATTTTTATATATATATATATATATATATATATATATATAATCAAAATTACCAAAAAAAAGTTCATAATCTTAGAAAGATCAGAAAGAGGACAGACTTAAAGAGAACTGCCTGTAGGGGAATTACCACATTGTGGCACATTTATAAAAGTACACTAATATTGCAGGATAGAAAATCTACCTTTATATTATGGAAACTACATATGTGTACTGAATGAATGTACAAAAGTACACCTATATGTATGTTATTTGCCTAGTCTGCTTCAGTCATCTACAAATTTACTGTCTTCTCATGTTTTAATATTCTTAGACTGTACCACGTTATCTAACAAGGTCATAACTGGTTGGCTTAAACAACAACACACTTTCTTTCTCTGCAGTCCTAGAAGCACATGAGTAGAAGATGCAGGTAGCAGCCAGTTTGGTCCTACTGAGGACTGGCCTGCAGGTGGCCAGTTTCTTCCTATGTTCGTACATAATAAAGAAAGCATGTCTCTCTTCCTCTTCTTGTAAAGCAGCTAATGCCATCATGGGGGCCTAAGCCTCATGACTAACCCTAACCTCCAAAGGTCGGACCTCCACATCCTGTCACACTGAGAGAAAGGCTTCAGCATATAAACTTTCTTTGGAGGTTTGTACAAGAAGAAACACAGTTCAGTTCATAGCAGAAATGTCTCAATTCAGGAGATGACCATGTACTAAGAGAAAACATCTCCTTAACCTTCATTTGTAAAGTGAAAAGCATGCAGTCTGTGTGGCAAGTGCCCCATTCTTATGATTCCTGTAGTCTTGTCCCTGAAGCAATGAGACACTGTGGGAAGACTGTAAATCATGGAATAATGTTTAGGTACCTTTTCTGTAAAATACAAATGAAACCTTATACAGTCGATTGGACTCTTGTCAACTTTGCCTCTCTAATACGCAGCAGACCATACTGGCTGTATCTTTGGATTCATCCAGATTTTATCATTTCTTTCCTCCCATCACCAGAGCCAAGCAACCTTTACTCTTGCCTGCATTACTGCAGCTTTTCCTTCTCTTCTGCTACCCTCGCCTCTCAGCAATCCTTCTTCCTCTTTGAAAAGACCATACTGATTCTTTTAGAATAGAAGATAGACCACTTCTAGTAAGTCAGTTTTGAACATAATCTCAAGGTCTTGCACGTAGAGTCTCTCAGTGGCCTGCTGGTCTGTGTCCTGTACCATGGCCTCTGTATCATTGCTCCTGTGGAACTGTCTTCTGCCTGAAACAGTCCTGCCTCATCACCCTTGCCCTGCACTTTCAACTTGAGATGCCCTTTTCTCCCCTCCTCCAAAGGTGTGTTCTCAGCCGGCCTCTCCCACCTTTATTTCTCATTGTACTTCCCATGCCAGCCTTCTGTACCCTGTCTTATTTTTTGCCATCTACTACTATGCAATGTATTTCACCTATTTTTAATATGTGTCTTTCCTAATACTTATAACAATGGCTGTCACAGAAGAAGTGTTTAGAAAGTATGTGTTGAATGAAAAAAAAGTAGATGGACTTTTAAGTCTGATGATTAAATAGTTACATGCCCAGAACACCATATATATTTGTTCAGTAAATGTAATCTTCATTCTTTCTTGGAGAATAACAATAGAGTTGCATATGGCAATCTCAAATCAAATTTGATATTGTTTTCTAGAAAAAAGAGTAAGCTTGTTTATTTGTTCATTTTCTCAGTATTGGAATTAAATGCAGGGCCTTACAAGTGCAAGCACTTGACCACTAAATCCTCAGCTCCCAGAAAAGTTACTTTTAATATTGTAGCTGTAAAAATAGCATCTTTAGCAAACATTCTTCCAATGGTCTGTCTACTCATTAAGAATTACAAAACCTTCCTGAAATTTGTTTGTGATTATAAGGGGGTACTGGATAAGTTGGACATCTATGAAAATGTTAGATCATTCCTAATAATGATTCCTAGGCACTCAGACTTTCAGATTCTTTTCAGTTTCACCAAATTTATTATCTTCTCTATTTTTTATTTTAATTCTATAAATTTATCTCTTTGTAAAATCTTTTGGGGAAGAAATGACATCAAAAGTTTCTTTTCAGGGCTGGGGAGAAAGCTCAGTGGTCTGAGCACCTGCCTGGCAAGTACAGGGACCCAGGTTTGATCCCCAATACTACATGCCACACTGGCCCCTGAACCCTGAGCACACTGTGGTGGCCACTGAAACCGTGCCTGATGGTTCATGCCTGTAATCCCCGTGCAGGGGAGGCTGAGCCAGTTAGATCACTATGAGTCCATGTTGTGTAGCAAGACCCTGTGCCAAATAAATAATTTTTTTTTAAAAAAGCTTTATTTCAATTGAATCTAATAAGCCCTGTATTTTCTCATTAACCTATACGTGTCCACTTACATATGCTCTGTTACATATATTATTTTACATATTGTGTGTTGCATATAAGACCTGTATTAGTAAAATTATACCATTAATTATATAGTGTTCTTATATAATTATTATTGATAATACGTTTTCCTTCACATTTGTACTTCCTTTTTATTTATTTATTTTTATTAGTACATGTTCGCAGTACATTTCTTACATGTCACAAGGACATATATATAACACTTCTTAATCCCTTTTCTCATCCTTTTCCTTCCCTCTCCCCCATCTCTTAATTTCCTTTCCATTTGAGAAAAAATAATCTTATTCCTTCCTGTTCTCTGACATTTAGCTTGCTTTGCATGTATGTTTTGTGTTTCTCATGTACGAGAACCCGTGTGACCCTTAAGCTTGTGTATCTGATTTATTTCACTTAACATGGCCGCAAGGTGCATGCATTTCCCTACAAATGACTCAAGATTCCTTTCTTTATGGCAGAGTAGTACTTCATTATGTGTAAGTACATTTTCTTTAGCCATTTATCTATTGATGAACTTATGGGCTATTTCCAAGATTTGGCTAATTATGAAATGTGCTGTTATAAACACAGGTGTGCCTGAATCACTGTAATATGTCTTTAACACTTTCAGGAAGATACTAGAAGGGTAATAGCGTGTCAAATGGAATTTCTGATTTTTATGTTTTGAGGATTTTCCCTACTGATTTCACTAGTGGTTGTAGTAGTTTTCATCACTATCTGGGGCATAGAGATGGCCCTCCCCCACCTCTCCAGCATTTGTCATTGGATTTTTGATGATGGCCATTGTTTCTGGAGATTGTTTTTTTTAATTTTCATTTCTCTAATGGCTGGGGATCCTGTACATTTCTTCATGGACTTGTTGGCCCTCTGAACATCTTCTGTGAAGGGCCCACTCACTTTTTGACTTGGCCTTTTATTTTTTAGGGAGGTCTAATTTTTTGAGTTCTTTATGTATTCTAGATATTAGTCTTCTGTGTGAGGAATATCTGGAAAAAGTATTTTGTCTTTCTGTGTGTCGTATTTTCATTCTGTTAGTTGTTTCTTTTGCTGTGCAGAAACTTACAAGCTGACATGATCCATTTGTTGGTTCTTGGTACTATTATTTCCTCTGCAACCAGGGTTCTGTTCGGAAATTCCTTGGTTATGACTTTAATAAGAGTTTTGCCTATTTTATTTGATGATAATATATTTTGTATGTTGGATAATATATGCTATTTTACAAGGACTCACTTTTTGAATAGCTGAATATAGTCAACCCTCTGATTATTAAGTCATTTCTTTCCTCTACATGCTCCCTCCTCAATTTTGTCCCTGGAAATGATGAGATCATTAGATGCATTTGACCAAATTTTTTAAAGCTAGTTTGTTTCTTTACACAATCTTAAGATATTTTCAGTTAAAAATCATCATCTGATGTATTTAGCCAGTACTGAATATGACATTGAAGAGTTTGAAACCTTAGTACTAAAGTTCTTATTTTACCTAAAAATTAAAGTTTAATATTAAAATTGTTTGTTAATAAAGTAAACCTATTATTATAGCTGTTAAATGTTGCAAATAGCCCTCAGGTTTTTTTTAAATGATGTATTTATCTGGCATAGCATTTAAAATTATAATTTTACAGTGATAACTTTTTAAAATGTATTTAGTACAGGGCCTACAGGGTCTCACTACACAGGTTGGACTTGTAGTGATCTGCCTGTGTTCAGCCTCCCAAGTGCTGGGATTACAGGGCTAGCCACTATGCTAGTCTCAATTGTCATCTCAGCATGCCTCAGGGGCGGGGTCAGCACAGCAGGTCCAGGGATCAAACCCCTGGCCCCTGTATCTGCCTAAACAGGCACTTTAATCCCCTGAGCTATTTGACATTTGTTAATTTCTTATTTATTGACTAAATTGAAGTCTCTTTCAATTTGATGGTCTCTGTGTAATTTTTTTCACAATAACTGATTTTCACAGAATTATGTGTGAGATATATATATATATATATATATATATATATATATATATATATATATATATGACAATCAGTGTTCTGGTTCTCTATCTCAAAAAAACCCAAACTGATCTATGATTAATTTTTTTTCAAAATAATACACTTTAGCAATATGCTGCTATGAAATTGGCAGTTGGCTTGAAGTTACACAAATGTGTAGTTTCATGCAGGAAGTCTCCAGTTTCTACACCAGTTGTCTAAAGCACCCACAGTTGGGTTAAAATTATGAACAGCACCACATACAGTACTTCTGCAAGGAATGTAGCTCAAATGACACCAGGGGCTTCTCGAAAAATGACAGCAGAACATATGCTGAATAAAGCTCACTATTGCAGAAGTGCTTCTTGGTTATTTCAGTAGTTATGTTTCTGAGTACTGAAAGAAAAAGAAAAGGTTCATGAAGTCTTACCTAGAATTCTGTCTAAGTCCATACCATCTGCATTTGGAAATCCCATTTGTTATAATAGAAGTCCCATTATAAGAACTGTAATTGGCTCTTTTATTATGCAGTTATCAAACTTATAGGAAATAATGACTAGAAAGTCATGTCTGCTTTTAGAAGTATTTAGATCAGTTATCAGTATTTCTGAAGGAAGTTTTTAAGCCATATATACCCTGCAATTCTATCTTATTTTGCTACTAGAAGTATTTAAAGTATATTCTCAATTTGTAAACTTTGAAAAAACTATATGCCAGATTCTTACAGTGATATTAGTCTTCCCACTATTTATGTTACAATCTACTTTTATATTATCCTTGTGGGATGAAATAGATCTAATGTTGAAACTTGAGATAAGGCTGAGTGTAATGGACTTGACTAGTATTTTCAAGTTTCATTATAAAGGACAAGAAGATAAAAACTAATATTTGTGGAGCACTTACTATATTCTGGAAACTGTATTAAATAGGAGCTTTAGCACCATTATCTCACTTATTTCTTAAAATGTGTTATGAAACAATTACTTGTTCCCATTTTACAGACAAGGAAATTGGGGCACCTAAGGATTATGTAACTGGGTCCAAAAACATAAGGTAGCTTTCTTAAGGTCACAGAATAGTGGAGAATTATACTAGCGTGTTTATGTTCTCTTTTATACTGTTCAACATAGCTCACTGCAAAGTATTTGGGAGGCACATAGGAGTTTACCCAGAGAAAGTTAAGGAGCATGTCTTACACTACTAAGAGGAAGACCAGGTCCGGATACTCTGGTCCCTGCCTTTATGGCAACAAGAGGTGGACGCCACAGTCATTCCTCCAGTATTTATTGGGTGCCTCTGCTCTTCCAGGGGACACACTCATAGTGGACTGGACCACTATGAGTGGGTCGTACTGTTCAGAAGATGAGATAAACCCAAACTAAACTGAAGGAAAATTAGGTAAACAGATAAAATGACATCAAACCATGAGAAGCACATCAGAGGAATAATACAGGTAGGAGTCGATGAAATAGGGACTGGGGATCTACTTTAGTACAGAGTGGATAGACAGGCGTCCTGGCACACTATTTGAGCAGAGACCTAGAATAAGGAAGACATGATCAGATTGAGGCAAATTTGTCTTAGAAGTAGGGAGCAAATTCAAAGCCTGCCACCTTTTCACATTCAGATTGGCAAGGATTAAAAAGCCTGATGACACCACATTTCAGGAGTATTATAGGAAAAGGAGGGCTCTCCTCCTCAATATAGATCTATCTAGCTACTACAGGGAGCAGTTTGGTAGTGTCTAACAAATGTGAAGATTTAGCTCTATGTATAAATCTTGGAACATTTTTTTTCTTTTTCAGAGCAGTTACTCAAAATGAGTCTTTAAAACCTACCCGTTTTGAGATGTTACAAAATGTTTCCACCATGGCTCTAGTAATTGCAAAGGATGAAACTTTCCATCTATTGTAAATAGTAACATTAAACTGTGAAATTCTTCCAGCATTCTTTTAAATATACCCAGTAAATTGAGATGCCACAGCAATTTCATTCATGACATCATCCATTTAAAAGTGTGCAAACTTTATCAATCAGGAATCCTTCCTTTCTCCAGTTGAACTCCAATTTCTATCCAATTTCTATCCAAAGAATTATAGCCATCTTCTTCATTGATTATGGACTTCATCTGGTTTTTTTTTTGCTATCACAGAATACTACAGACTGGGTAATTTATAAAGGACACATTCATATCTTACAGTTGTAGGTGCTGGGAAGTTTCAGGTCTGAGAGTGTGGTATCTGCCACGTGTCTTCTGGCTGTATTAGTGTGTGGCAGAAAGCACGGTTCTGGGAGAGAGAGAGTACAGGAGAGTGCCACGAGTATTATCCCAGGATAATAGCACTAATCAGGTCTGTGCTGAGCCCCTAGTCACCTCTTCAGCGTGCCTTTTTGAACACTACTATAACAGGTATTATGTTTCTCTGGAGTTCTTCAAAGGCCATATATAAACCACAACTATACAACTATATATATATATATATATATATATATATATTTCTTGACAGCAAAAAGTTGTCATAAATTCATGTTTTTAAAAATATATTTGCCATGACGATCAGATCAAGTGTTTAGAAAATTTCTTATAGGGCTGAGGAGATAGCTCAGTGGCACCTGCCTGGTAAGCACAAGGACCTAAGTGCAATCCCTGGTACCTCATGCCATACTTCTGTGAAACCAGGCATACTAGGGAGGCTGAGACAGGGGCATCACTGAATCTGCGCTGCATAGTGAGACCCTGAACCAAAAAAAAGGAGTACTTTAAAAATAATTAGGTAATAATTGAATGTTTTCCTTCCTTTATTTATTTTGAACTCATTATTAACTTTATTAAAAAGCAATAGTAATTATATAGCAAATTAAAAATTGTAAACAAATATTGAAATATGAAAGGTATAAGATGTAGACAGGTGCTGGGGAGATGGCTCAGTGGAATAAGCACTTCTCTGGCAACCACGAGGGCCTGAGTTCAATCCCCAGTTCACTAAAAAAAAAAAAGATGTAGACAGAGTGAATTTTAGAAAAATATTTCTGAAGTGAATACATAACATAGGATGAATAATAGGTTGCACATTGTAAATATTAACAAACTTAAGTGAATTTAACAGTAAAAATTGTCTAAAATAAACATGAAGAAGAAAAAGTTTACATATCAATTATATAATAGTTCACTCTACCAAAATCAGGAAACTTATACTCATATAATTAGAATTCTCAGAGTAGAATGGGGTAGGCAATAAATATTCAAAGATTTAAAATTAGTTTAAATTATTGTACCATATTTTCAAGAAAAATGAAACTTTTACATAAGAAATATGAATAAAATCATACCAAGATACACAAGAATGAAATTGTCCAAAACTAATTGTAAAGAAAAAAAATCATTAAAGCATATACATAGAAAAAAATATTAGCTATGGAAGAACAAAGTTAAATAGAATCTTATTCTATAGTAGAAGAAAAAAAAAGAATAAGTGGGTAAGAAACTAGACTTATTTATTCAAAGGACTGAAAAAAAAAATCTGTCCTCATTGAATTTTATACTTAGCAAACATGCCTTTGAAAACTGAAAGTAAAATATTTTCCAGTTAAACAAACTCAAAATATTGTAATATCTCCAGACATAGCATATAGAAAATAAAGAGCATAATCCAGAAGACAGGAGAGTTGCTGCATGGTCTTGGATAAAGAAGAAAGAGCTCTCAAAGTGGTAGTTATGCAGGACTATGTAAAATATAATAGATGAACTCATTTAAAAGTTCATACAAAACAGTATCAATCTTATGTCAGGTTATATACCACCATGCCCAGTCTCAATCTCCATCTCAATGCACTATGGGGGCGGGCCCAGGCTCCAGTCCTGGCCCCTATGTCTCCTTGCAAGCTCTTTATTCCATTGAGCTATTTGGCAAGCCCCGCTTTGTCATTTTGTATAGCAGTCTTTCTGACCTTTGGTGTAGAACTTTGGTACATTTGTTACCTTAGCACCAGGTCCGGGTGTACCAAGTTCAGACTCATCCAGGTGGGTGTGGCTTTGGTCTGACTGCCGTGCTCCACTTCTTCCTGCTGCAGCACTTGAAGGTGAACCCTCTGTGCCACTCTGGCAAGATGTTCTGTTCCAGGGTCAGCTGGGTGGGTGTTATCGCTAGCCTCTCTGCAGAGGGTTGTGCTGCAGGGTTCCACACCAGACCTGTCTAATGGACGAAGTTCCATACACACCGCTGGCCTGGATACTGGCTGAAATCTCCATGTCTTCCTAAAAAGATAGAAAAAAGAAGGAAAATGCTATAGAATTTTAATAGTATTCAATTTATTATGATAAACTTTTTAATATTGAAATGTAGAAGGAGTATCACACAAATCTTGGGCATAATGTTTTCAAGGTCTTCCTGTATTGAAACAGTACTTTATTCCTTTTTATTCTTGTATTGCCATATAGTATTCCATCATGTGTGTATAATCTTTTTTTGTGCATTCATCAGTTGATGAATATTTGTGTTGTGTCCACCTTTTGGCTATTTTAAACAGTACTGCTATAAACATTTGTGTATAAGTATTTGAATATATGTCTTCAATTCTTTTGAGTGTATAACAAGGATTGAAACTGTTTAACCATTCAAGAGACTGTCAGATTATTTTTCAAAGTGTTTGTTCTATTTGCATTTTCTCCAGCAATAGGCAGTATTCAATGTTCCCACATCTTGGGCAATAGCTGTTATTATCTGACTTGTTTGGTTACAGCTACTTGGTGATTTGATTTTCATTTCCTTCATAAGTGGGGATCTCAAGCACCTTCTCATGTCCCTAATGATCTTTTGTGTATCCACTTTGGAAGAAATCTCCTACTCTGACTTTTCACTTGTTCTTTAAATACAATGTCTTTTTATTATTCAGTTTTAAGAGTTTTTAAAATGAAGCACTTTATCAAATACGTGATTTGCAAATATATTCTCCCATTTTGTGGAATGCCTTTTTTTTTTTTTTATGGTGTCCTTTGACCCAAAGAAGTTCATAATTTTTCTTTTCTTTTTTTTTTTTTTTTTTTTTTTTTTTTTTTTTTTTTTTTTTTTTTTTTTTTTTTTTTTTTTTTTTTTTTTTTTTTTTTTTAAAATATTTTTTTTTTTTTTTTTTTTTTTTTTTTTTTTTTTTTTTTTTTTTGGCAGAACCAGGGATTGAACTCAGGGCCTTGTACTTGCCAGGGAAGTGCTTTTTCCACTGAGCCATCTACCTGGCCCCTATTTTCATGTTTTTGAGATGGGTATCTCTATGCAGCTCAGGCTGGCCTTGAGCTTACTTTGTACCCCAGGCTGGTCTTGAACTCACAGCAATTACAGGTGTGTGCCACCTCGCCCAGCTAGAAGTTTATAATTTTGATGAGATCTATTATGGCTCACATGTGGCTGTCTGCCCAAAGCCTCATACAATCATAGGTGGGAAGCTTGAAGGTTCCTGGATTAGGGGGTGTGACCTAATGTGGACCAAGGGTGTGATACAAGGGTTAAAAGTGTGGATAGTGGAAGTCCTACCTAGTATGCAGGGCACTAATCAGTAGGCTTGCAGCCTGGATTGAATGAAGTGGAAAAGAAGGAAGACAGATCACTAGTCGTTCTGCTGCTTGTTGCTTGTTGATTTCTGCCATGCCGTGAACTGTTTCTCCTTTATGGAAGCTTCTCCATCATGCTGCTCTTACTTGAAGCCAGCCAGCTATGGATTACAGCATTTAAAATCTAATCCTATATAAATCCTTCATCCTTTACCTTGTAGATGTCCAGTATTTTGTCTCGGCAACAAGAAAAGTAATTAAGAGAGATTCTGGTACCAGAGTATTGGGCTTCTTGCTGTGACAGTACCTGACCATGTAGTTTATGAACTGGTTTGTCAGACAGTTTTTAAAGGTATGGAGATGCCAGCAGCCCTGGAATGCTGTAAGCTAAAGATCGGAATACTGATAAAAATGTAGTTTAGGAGCCTCAGGAGATTTTAGTTAGAGGCAAGAAATGTATTAGTGTCTGGACTCCAAACTATATATGTTATGCTTTGGCAGAAAATTTGCCTGCATTTTGCTCATATCCAGAGAATTTGCCAGGGATTGTGATTAAGGGAAGCAGACTAACTGATCTTTTAGAAGAAATTTCATGGCAGTCTAAATGTTGAAATGGTGATGTGGCTACTATTGGAGCTTTTAGTTAGCTATACCTTGAAAAGCAAGAGCAAAGGGCCCAGTAGAATGAGTCAGTAACTTTTGAGCTTGGCCAGAAAGAAAACTCCCAGTAAGGTTGTGGCATGCAAAAAGAAGAGCAAGGAGAACTTGGTTGCTGTAAAGGAACAGGACAATAGAAAAGATGGTTTGAGGACGTCACAAGCACCACCAGATTCACAAGACTCCATCCTTTGCTGCTACCTCACTGTTGTGATTGTGAAAGACTGCTTTGAGCAGAGAGCCTCAGAGCACCATTTCCAGAATAGTGGAGGCCTAGAGAATTTGTTTCATGGACCTGGGTTCACAGCATGAAGAAGTCCAGGCACTCATTCCCTAAAGATGAGAGAAAGAAGCCTGGCTGCAGCTCCAGCTGATGGCAGACATCAGTGTCATCCACCTGGCGCCATCTAGGTGTGTGGAGAATGCAAGAGTTGTGGGGCCAGGAAAGCCTCCCAAAGTAGAGAAGAAGGCCTGGGAGACCAGGCGCGTACTCCTGAGAGGGCAGTGTGGAAGGCTGTGAGTGCAGTAGAGAATCCAGAAGGTTGGGGAAGCCAGCAATGTGGGTCATCTGAGGAAGACTGCTGTGAATGAGCAAAGTTAGCACAAGAGAAAAGCCCTGGGAGCTACACCACCGGCAGTGCTGTGAGGCGAGCCACCCAAGGCCTTTAGAGTTCACCTCTTGCCACAGATTGTACCAGATGCTGGGTGTGGAGTGGCAAGGTTCAATGTCTGTCCTAGTGAATTTTGGTCTTGCTTTGGTCCCATTCTGTTCTATTTCCCTGTTACACCTTTTGGATTGGAATGTTTATCTTAGCCATTTTATTTTGGAAATATTTAACACTTTTCATTCACAGGGTCTCACAGCTATGTGTTTGCCTTCAATCTCAGAGAAAACTTTAGATTTAGACTATCAGTGCTAAAACTGTTAAGACTCTGGAAACTTTTAGAGATAGATTACATGACTTTTGCTTAAGGGGATATGCATAAATCTTTTGGGGATCAGGGGTATCCCAACTTGTTGATGTCTGATATTTATCTCAGCATGAAAAGTAGCTAAGACAAGATCTAATCATTTTTTTCTTCTTCATGCTTATGGTATCATATCTAAGAATAAATTACCCTGTATACTTACACAGACCTAGATTATCTGACTACCATACAGCTTATCTGTAGAGTACAGCCTATGGCTGTTAGGCTACAAACCTGCTCATCGTGTTAGTATATGAATACTGTGGGCTGCTATAACATAATGGCAGTTATTTGTGAATTTAAACATACCTAAGCATAAAAGGGGAACAGAGAAAAATATAGTATACGAGACATAAAATGGCACAGCTTCATAGGGCACTTTCCATCAATAAATCTGGCAGATCCAGAAGTAGCTTGAAGTAAGTGATTGAGTGCTGACTGAGCGTGAAGGCCCAAGACACTGTGCATCACTGTAGAGTGTATAATCCTGCCCTGTGCAGGCCTGGCCTTGTAGACATGTCTGTTCTTCACTCAGCCACACTAAATTTATGAAACATTTTTTTTATTCAGTAAGAAATTAACCTTCAATTACTGTAACATTTTATCTTTATGAATGTCACTTTTTTAGCTCTATGACTTTTTGGAAAATTATTTAGCTGAAAACAAACATTTTTATAGCTATACAAAACTATTTTCCTTATATCTTTATTTGATAAGCAGTTTTCTATTTGTAAGTTTTAAATATTTAAACTTTTCGACTTTCTACTGAAAACTAAGATGCAGATACACCTACTGCACCAGGCCTGTGCAGGGCAGGATAATCGGCATCACCACCTTCAGCTCCACATCTGTGTCACTGAGGAGCTCCACGTCTGTGTCACACAGGAACCTGCATGTAGTTGCCTTCTATGCAAACACTGCTTTCTGCAGCTATTTTGTGATTAACCTTTAAAATACACGTGTGTGCGCACACAAACACACACACATACACACACAATAGAAGTATACTCTAACATACTGATTTAAAAGCATAGTAAATACAGAAAATAGTAATACAGTGGCTTGTGAAATATTACATACTTTATGTAACTGTGCCATATTTTTATTTGGCTTGGTCACAGGTTTACTCATACCAGCATCATCACAGACAAGGCCGTTAAGTGTTGTCTCACAGTGCGATAGGATCTACAGTGATTAAGGCAGAGGACTCTTTTAACCCCCTCAGCTGAACACTCTCTGCTGTGACCAAAATGTCATTTTTGACTCATGACTTTACAACTGATGTTTTAATATTGATTTTATGCCCTACAACATTGATAAATTTCTTACTTTGAACAGTATTTTAATATATGCCTTAGGATTTTTTTTATGTAGAAAATTATTTTGTCTGCTCAAGTGATAATATTACCTATTCCTCTCTAATTTGGATGGCTTTTATTTTACTTTTTGCCTGATGACCCTGTTTCAAACTTCTAGTACAATGTTGAATACAGGTGGCAAGACCCTTACCCTTCTCTGATCTCAGGGAGTATCTAGTTCTTCATTAGTATGCTTCTAGCTCACTTTGTTAGAACTTTTTAAGGTTGAAGGAGTTCTATTTTCAGTTTGTTGGGTGCTTTCATTATGAAACCCAATATTTTCAGTATTGGTTTGTTCTTTTCTAATATTTTCTGTGCCTAAACTGAAGTGAGATGACCATCTGGCTTTTTATTTCCGTTTTATTGATGTTGTAAATTATATTAATTTTTCCTAAAACTCATGTAAACCCTATTAGAAGACAGTACAAACCTCATGCTACAAAAACATAAGAACAATAACTAAAACATAAGAAAATATTTTACATGTAATTTCTTTTTTTTTTCTTTAAAAGACATTTTATTTTTTATTTTTTTTTCCATTTTTATTTTATTAAAATACAAATGTCAATCAGACAGTTTCAAAACACCTTAACCATACAGAGTCGATGAATTAATACATTGCAAACTGTTTTCATAACGTTTTGGTATTGTACAAGGTGCATACATGATATTATATTTACAGGTTTTTTTATAGCTGAATTATATCAAAAATTCAATAATTATTTACCTAGTGGAACTCTTGAAGACATAGGGGTAGGTAAAGAGTTCATGAACAAACATATATTCGCACGGGAAGCTCTTGAAAGAATCAACAAATGGGATCAACTCTTCTTAACGAGCTTCTGCATGTCAAAAGAAATTGTCAACAGAGTGAAAAGACAACCCACAAACTTTGAAAAAATCCTAACAAGCATACATGTAATTTCTTTAAAGGTTATTTTTCAAAAACATGTTTTGGGATTGTGAAAAGAAATCCAAATGAGTAAGAATAGCTGGTTACATTGTTTTGTAAGTTGATTTTTTGGTGTGTTTTCCTTTTACTAATTGTCTAGTCAGAATTTTAATATTGTTCTTATACTTAAGATTTGCTTTATTTTTTCTGGTTTTATCATCCCAGATTGTTTTATATCAAGCAATCAGCATGAACTTTCTATTCTGGCCTGTGTCACTTTATTAAATTTTGTTTAGGTTTTAGTTCAAAGCAATTAAATAAATAGGAAGTAAAATATACTCCTGAGCCTTTAAAAAAAAAATCATGCTCTTTGAGCATGAAAGCACCACCTTTACTTGTGCTGCTTGGAACATAAATAGTGGTGATGTACTTCCCCTTTTTTTTCTACACTTAAGGGTCCACCCAGAAACTTGCAGCTATATCGAGTCCCGGAAATGTTCTCATCCTCTTTTCCAGCCTCTGATACAATCTCTTAGAATAGTTGGTCCAAGAACCATATGAAGTAGGCCAAGTCTTGTGTCTGAGCCTGTGAATGGTGAGGTACCTTTTAATTTCCTGAGAGCAGATCGCAGCCCAAGCCCCTGCCATCTGGAGCCGCCTGTGGGTAGCTCCTAAGTGCTGTGGGGCAAAGTGGTGCAGTTGGTGCCTGCGGCTGGGCAAACGCTGAGGAGGGCTTGGCTCAGTAAGGGTTAGCCTGTGTATTGTGAATTCTTAAAGTGAACTGCAAAATGCAATATTTGGAGATTGCAGCCATGCTTTCAAGGATTAAAATAATCTAAACAGTTTGTAATTTCAGTGTTTCTAAGATCTATATAGCATTAGCCTATCAAGCAGGATATGAAAATGGGTATATAATATAGTACACAAATTTTTTTTTTTTAACAAAAATTGGAAATGTGTGTCTCTTCCACATTATGTGTGCTTTTCTTGGTCTGTTTCATTATGAGAGAAGGAGAAATGTACCCTATACCGCCCCTGCAAGAGAAGGCCCATTTTGGTATTTAGAAACAATTGCACTGGATTTTAGAAGACATAAAGCAAAGTTTCCTTAGACTGTTAGACTATTAAGCAGCAGAGTAGTGATTAAGCCAGCGCTTCCAGAATCAGACTGTAACTTCTTTGCACTTCAGCATTCACTGTCTGTTTAAGTGTAGATTAAAGTAAGTGCCTACCTCATGGGGGAAGAAGCTAAACGAGCAAGCTAACGTAAAGAGCTTACGACAATAGCTGGCACATAAGTGCTGATGTCTGTGATGGTGGAATAGATGCCTGGTTAGAACTGTGACTGAATCAGAGCAGAGCTAATGAACCTGGGATCATGACAGCTAGGAGAATTTGTGCATCAGTGTTCTTATTCTAACTTGCCTTATTTCCAACTTCATGGATGGGCTGCAAATTATTTAATGTTTTCAGGAAGTTCCCAACATCAACTCATCTACAGAGAGAGCAGGAGAGAGAAAACAGAATCTTCAGCTGTACTGTAAATGTAGTTTCTATACATATAAGAGCACTTTTCACAATTACAGATGTCCATGCTTAGGTCACTTTAGGAGTTGAAACCCTAACAAATATTTCTGCAAGTCAGGTGAGAATCAGTACCAGGTTCTGAAAGTGACTGCCCAGAAACTTTGGTGCAACACCAGGCCTTATAGCTAGCATCCAGGTTACTAAGAAACCAACACAGAAACCCTGGGTCCCAGTGAGTCTGTTCCTGTTCCCTCTTGCTCCTGCCCACCTGAGGCCTCTCAGGCCTGTGGCATAGCCATCATGCAAACCAGGCTGCCGCAGCTCCTGTCTCAGCCCATCTTCCTTTTCTGTCACAGATCAGTTAGGCCCACACTTTCATTTTTGTTAACCGGTAAATTCCTCCTCCAACAAATTGCTTTTTAATTCACCTGATCCTTCCTGAGCCCCTCCTCTCTGTAGACTTCTCTACCAACCACAGGAAAATTGTACTTTATCTTCTATTTGTGCAACGAGAACAAAGCTCCTAAAGTCCTTTCAAACTCACTTAGCAAGATCAGGTTCTGCCAAACTAAATTTGCCTTTCCAAGCACTAGCACTGGAAATAATTTTAATATATGTAGTCTCATTTATTGGTATTGTTATTCTGGCCCTGACTAAGTTTTCCACATCTGTTTATCACAGATACATAAAATTTCTTTTTTTATTGTTTTTTTTAATGAAACAATCAGACACAGTTCAGCAGTCCACAATAGTAGTAGATTATCCATGGAAGTTGTTGCCTAGAGCCTTTCATAGCTCAGCATATTAATATAGCTTTAGTTTATATACCTCCGTTTTATACTTTTCTACTGGTTGGTTAAGATCAAGATAAAGCAAGACCTATATAACAAGGAATGTAACTTTTTGATACGTAAAATTTCTACTGTGATTTAATTAGCCCAAGAAAATATATATTGAATTTTTAATGATTATACAGGTGATTGTTAAGCTATGACTTCTATGAAAATTGGAACCTACTTAGATTTTTCTTACTGACACTTTAACATTTTGTGGTGTAATGAAGGTCAGCATGAAGCTAGGGCATCTTCCATTCTAGCAGTTGTGACATACATATGGCACACATGCAGCAGCTGGCTATTTGTTATTGCTGAAAGTCTAAAAAGTTTGCTCTACTAGCATTGTAAGAATCCTCCCCATTCCCTTGGAGCATAATACATAGTTCATGATATTCTCAAGATATAAAGCTCTTAATCCTTACTTTCTTTATGTAGTTAGCATTGACAGTGGCCCCTTGGTGCTTCAAGATGCACAAAGAGGACCAGATTGTTTTGCTGGGATGGGTTGCTAGTCAACAACCAACAAGTTCTGACTTGACCAGCACCAAGATGCTTGTTTGGTATTTGTCATGTCAGAGTGGGCTGAGTACCAATGGCTATATATGGACTTCAGAGGTATTTTTGTAAGCATTTTACCAATACAGAAGATTTGGAGCCTGATTTCTACTTGTATTGTAGTAGAATTGTAGTCTTTAGCTGGTCATCTGGCCCAATTATTTTATGTTTCTGAGGAGTAAATTGAAACCCAGAAAGTTTAAATGATTTGAGTAAGAGTCACAAGGTTCAGGAGGAAGCAGGGGTCATTGGAACATAGGCCTAGAGTTGTTTCTACTTAGAAACTTAATGAACAGATAACACTAGGTATTCTGATGCTTGTCTTCTTTCTCCCTAAAAATGGGAGAATGCTGAGAAAGGATGACCCTGAGAGCCTATTGTATATTAATCACTTTGCCTGCTGTTGATCTGAAAACACCTTCCTGCCACACAATGTATTTTCCATTGAGAAGTTCCAGGCCACTTATAGTTTGCTACTCTGTTGAAGCATTATAATTTTTAAAGTCACTAAATTATGATATCTTTACATTTTCCTCTCCAGTGTTTACAAACTGTGGCGGTCCATTTTTAATTGCTTCTCAGAATCAGTCTCCCTCTGTTTTACTGGGTGAGCTTTTCCCACTAGCAAGTGAGGGCATCTGGCACCATGATATTCCATGAAAGAATATCATCAAGGTCTAGCATGGGAGGAAGTCTCAGGGCTGATGAACTTTTTTAAAGCAAGATGGAATAGTATCAATTCTACTCAGATTTTAATTCATGAAATATTAAATGGGCAGGTTTTACTTTAATTATACTTGCTGTACAAAGTATGTATTATAAAATTATACAAGGGCCAGCCAAATAGCTCAGCAGATTAAAGCTCCTGCTGGTAGGCTCAAGGGCCAGTGGTTTGATCCCTGGATCACTACAATCTAGTAGTGAGACCCTCAACACCCTATAGACCCTTCCCTAAAATACAAAACAGTTTTTTTAAATAAATAAAATTACACAGATTTAATATACCTGAAGCAACTTATAATTCAAAATGTAATAGGCCTAGACAAATTTGTAATTCAAAGTAGGCAGGAGCCATGTTTCATGTTTTCCTCACTTCAAATTCTGGCTCTCTGTCCTCCACATACTTAAATGCCCAATATTTCTTTATTCATGGGATTCTAAAAATCCTATTGAACTTTTCCCTGCTGTTCTACCTAGTTATACTATGGACCAAAAATATTTTCCTACAGTAGCCAAAATTTAGAAATAACCCAACAGATGACAACGTGTGGTCTGTGCACACAATAAAATATTTAGTCTTAAAAAGCAATGTAGTTGTGCCACATGCTTCTCTGTGTTGCAGTCTTAAAAACAGTGTGCTAAGTGAAATTAGCCAGACACAAAAGGACAGGTGCTATATGACGTACTTTGTATAATTTACTGAGAATAGATAAATTCAGAGAAACAAAAATGCCATAAAGATTACCAGGGGCTCAGAGAAAGGAAGAATAGGAGTTGTTACTTAATAGATATAGAATTTCTGTTTGGGACATTCAAAACTTCTGCAGGTGGGAAATGGTCAACATTGTGAATGTTCTAGTGTTCCTGAATTCTGAGCTGCAGATCAGTTAAGATGGTGACTCCTGGCTGTCCAAGGGCCTTGGAGCTTTCCTGAGCTAGTGTGACATGAAGTAATAGCACACTCAGGTTCTTAAATGTTCACCAAGAAGGGACCCAGCTCCTGCCACTCAGATGGCTCCTCTCTCCTCATGCTGAGAGGGGGGAACCACAGCTGTATCTACTTTCCCAGTCCTATCTTCGGTTCTATAATAGAACCTTTGCAAATGTGAGCCCAGGTCAGGGAACACAGCCTGCTGCTCACTTCCTTGGGTCTTCATGGAGTTCCAGGTTAGACAGTAGGGGCAGGTAGCTCAGGGGTTCTGAGAGGAACTTCGCTGGCCAGTGTCCTAATTCCTCTACGAGCTTATGACATACTCTCTTCCACTTTCTTGCTTTTTTTTTTTTTTAAGAATACAATATAATAAAACAAATCATTAGAAATGGTACAGAATTTCACTAAACAAAATGATAAAGAATTCAAGAATGGTTGCTGTATTGAATATTGTTGTCTTCAAATTAGTTGTTCCGGTTAACAGATATGATCATGCAAAATGTGCTTAAAAAATTAAAAGAGAAAAAAATGTAAGCATTGATTTTTCCTTTCAGTAGACCATCAGAAATCAGCAGTCCAATTATCCAAGCTATCGTACATACATACATACATGCATATTTCTTTTTCTCTTCTTTCTTTCTTCCACTTTCATCTGTGTGTTAAAATACACAGTTGTGTAGCACCATTAATATTTCTAAGTGTGTAGATATTGCACACATCAAATCACATTATAAAAAACCCAAGGCTTTCTCTCTGACACTTTCCTGTTTCTTAAAGAATTACTTATTTTCAGGAGCCAAAGAGGTGTTTATGCACAGCATAAATGAGAGATGTAGTTGATAATTGTCTTCTGAGTTCTGGCTATGGGTATAATGATTCTGAGTACATAGTAAGAATAATTTCTCTATAAATTGAGAGTACCAAACCAAATTAGCATTTTGTCCTCATATACCAGCTGTAGTGCAAATTAATTGCATTCATTATTGTTTATAATGTTGAACTGTTTGTTGTTAAACATATATATTACCTTTAAGGTATAATATTTTTAAATTTCCAGCCTGTCAAATACACACTAAAGCAGGTGTGGTGGCACATAGGTGTAATCCCAGTACTCTAGGAGGCTGAGGCAGTAGGATTTTAAGTTCAAGCGCTGCCTAGACATTTGGTGCCTTAGGAAGACCCCATCTTCAAATTAAAAAACATAACTCAGTATGAAGATCCTGGGTTCACTCCCACAAAAGGAAATAAAAAAAGCAAAAACCCAAAAAAACGTATCTTGTACCTATTATGTAATATTGTTAGGTTTTTCTGTATTTCTATGTTTTTTGTTTCTACTGAATCAAAATAATGTGTTATTTAATTTGTACCTATTACATAATATTGTTAGTTTTTTCTGTATTTCTATGTTTTTTGTTTCTACAGAATCAAAATGATGTATTATTTAATTACATAAAACAATGTAAAATAAATATTCTTTTTTGAATTTTAAGAAGAGAAAGTATTTCTCTTACTATATTTGCAGATAATTGAAGTATTTCATTTACCAAAGTGAAAATTATTTGAGTGAAATTACTATAGAGTATGCTATGGAGAGGTGCAAGGTCCTCTTTCATTGTTTTTCTTTAAAATTATTTGGAAAAATAAGATCTTTGTGCCCTGCATTCTGAAAAAAATAAATAGCTTTAATAAATGGGAAGCTAAGTAGATCCAGGATGACTGCTAAGAGTTATTGTTCATGCATGGTGTCAATGAGAAGACTGAAGAACTTATATACAAAGGCCTATGCTGTGTGTAGCCCTGGCTATGGTCAGATGCTATACTTGTAAAACATGGCTGCATGTGGTGGCCAGCTTGAGAGACTTAACCTAGCAATGAGATGGCCAGTCACACTATTACCTTTTTTCTTTCTTTCTTTCTTTCTTTCTTTCTTTCTTTCTTTCTTTCTTTCTTTCTTTCTTTCTTTCTTTCTTTCTTTCTTTCTTTTAATGTATTTAGTACAGGGTCTGCAGGGTCTCACTATACAGATCAGGTGTGTAGTGATCCTCCTGTTTTCAGTCTCCCAAGCACTGGGATTGTAGGCACGTGCCACCAAGCCCAATCTCATTTGCCATCTCAGTGTCAGAGCTGGCCCTGCAGGCTGAGGATCAAACCCTGCACTCTGTGTCTGCTTTAGCAGGTGCTTTAATCTGCTGAGCTATCTGGTTGGCCCTTAGACTGTATTTCTGTAGTAGTACAGTCTGTATTTTTGCACCTTTATCCTCTATGCCAGATGACACTTAGCCATAGAGAAAAAGGCAAAATTAAGAAGTGACACAGAAGCCAAGAAATAAAAATTAGAGCAAGTGAGTCACTAATCATAAGTAGTACACAGGGGTAGCACTTGAGACCTCTTCTAAATGTTGCAAGTGAGCAATTATTAGTTCTCTTTATAAAGGCAGTCGTTCGAGGAGTAGACACAGAGGGCAGTTTGCAAGAAGTGAAGGGTGAATGGCTGACAGCAGGTGTCGGCTTTATCAGGGCAGGGGAAGAGGTACAAACATTACATGGGAGTTAAGGAGACAGAGACACTAATGGACACACAGAGCTAAGGCTTATTTAATGGTTAATTGCTTGTTGGGAAGATAAACAAGTGAGGACATCGCCTGATTGATGAAGCCACAGCTCTTCAGACTGGAATGGGATGGATCCTGAAGCACCAGTGATAACTTAGCTTTGGGCAGCAGGTGGGAGGAGCACAGAGAAGAGATCCTCACCTGATAGTTCCTGTTTTGTCAGGGTAGGCAGCTGGCCCTGCAGCCACAGGGAGGAGGAAGTGAGTGATGTAGGGCCAGAGAAGAGGAAGATGACATAGGTGCCCTGAAGCAGAAGGAAAGAAGACCTGCCGAGGAAAGGAAGATGCCCAGTAGCTTAGAGTCTGGGCATCATGAACAGAGAAGTCATGAATTTCTCTAACCTAACTTTAAAACTGGCTTCTTTCATCAGGGATATAGCTCATTGGGAGGGCACCTACCTTGCAAGCATGAGGTTATGAGTTCAATTCCCAGTACCAAAAACTAAACAAAGCTGTTTGTTTTAAAAAAAAAAAAAATTATAATAACATGGGACAGCCTTTTGTACGTTTAAAACTAGTATGAAATCAGCATCGCACACTGGACACAGTTTCTTTCCTGGCTATTCTGCATATAATACTTCTCTTTCCTCCCTCCACTGCAGCCCCACTCACTAGCTGCTACAGAGATTGTCTGGCTCTAGACAAGCCACTTTGCCAAGAATACATGGAACAGATTACAGAAGCAAGTAGCAACCTGCTTACTTCTTCCCATCTTCTCTTCTGATACATTCAGCTGGAGTTCTAAAAAGCGGAAGTCACTAGACCATTGTATTTTGTTTTATTTTTAAAGGAAGATGGGTAAAGCAGGCAACATGGGCAGCTGAAAGTAGAGAAGGAAAAAGACAGAGGAGGGACCAAATGCTGAAAAGATAAAGTCATAGCCAGAAGGTGCACTGAACTAATGTCAGAGACTAGAAAAAGTAGTAAATATCCCTTTCTAACCTATGCTCTTGATTTGCTTTGCAGACATCCTTGCATGAGAATTCCTCACACTGGGGGTGAAAGGACTTGTAGGCCACATAGAAAACAGAGGTCCTCTGTGAATTCATTTTTCTCCCCACGTAATTTATCAGTAACAAAGCTTTCTGGGCTTTTGTTGTTGTTTTGGCCAAAGCCCTCAATTTTAAAACCAAATCTTGGCTGGTGACTTAGATTTACTTCGGTGGTAGAGCCTGTGCTTAGCATGTGTAAGATTCTACGTTTAGTCTCCAGTAGTAAAAATGGAGTAAAAAAACTCGTGTGAGTACCTCCAATGTCTAAAAAAGAAGGAGAGCAAATTCTGTTATGTTCAAGAACATTTATTGACCATTTCTGTGCAGGTATTGTTCTCCATCCTGAGAATTCAGAGAAACATTGGAAAAAGTCTCTTATAATATACTCTCCTAAGTGAAAGAAGAACAAAGAAGAAGACTGTTGCTTAAGACTTATGTGGGTGCAAGACCTAGTCCTTAGGCTTTTAAAAGCTAGCCAGACTTTTAGAAAAACTAAAAGCACCAGCTTTTTAGGAAAACTAAAAAAAAATGCTCCCTTAACTGTGCCACAACTTGAATCACCTTTCCCTAACCTTTGTCCCCTGCTCCTGATTCAGATTTGCCCCTCT
Organism: Ctenomys sociabilis; assembly: GCA_004027165.1. Lineage (NCBI taxonomy): Eukaryota > Metazoa > Chordata > Mammalia > Rodentia > Ctenomyidae > Ctenomys > Ctenomys sociabilis. The sequence goes on from PVKA01003502.1 coordinate 22,766, forward strand.
ACACCCCCCCGCCCCATCAAGGAACTGATGTAATGCAAGGAGATACCAGATGAAGCCAGACTAGAAAGGATATTTATCTGGGGGGATAAAGTGACGGTGTTGCTTATTCAGGCTATTGTACAAAGAAGCTTGTCTTTTATTTATAGACATTAGAATTTAAAGGCATAGAAAGCCAGAGGGCTATTACTTTTTCTTTTTGTTACTTGTTTCCTAGAAATATAATTGGTACAGCTCTCTTCTTTGCATGTAAATTGGATATACGAGGTCAGTGTTTGATACCTGGGCTCATGCTCTTTTAATAGGTTCTAGTGCTGTTTGGGTAAAGAGTGATTTCTAAATTTTAATGTATTTTGCTACAGGATACAATTGTATCTCTATCTGAGGCATGCATTGATGAAAAAAGCAGGAGGCCTTAAAGGATACAAATATAGGTAGCTTTTATATTATTAAAACATTCCTAATTTATTTGATGATGCCAAGTAGATGAGGCTTCCAGCTGCGAGTGAGTTTGCAAAGTTGGCACCTCCTCATGAATTTCATGGTAACTCCTGGGGTTTTGTGCCAGGAAAAATACAGTTGTCTGTTCTTAACTCTGATATCCTTACTTTGAAATACCCAAGACAGATTCACAGGGTGGCCCTTAAGGATTCTGTTACCCTGGGGAAGTGATTTAATTTTTCTGACGCTTTCCTGAAAAGTGTTGTATGATTTGTGTTCGTGGAGGGTATTTCTTCCTAAGCTCTTAGAGGATTTCGCAAATTGAACCTCATCAGCCTTCACAGATGTTCTACAAGAAAAAGAGAACTAGTGCTTATAATGTTCCTTAGATCATTTGAAAGATAGAGAACATAGGGAACTCAGAACAAATTTGGCCAGAAGTATACTTGACACAACTCTCTTCCTTGCATGTAAAGTGAATGTATGAGATTGGTATTTTATACAAATGAACAAATTCATTTTAGGTAGAATAAATGAAAGATATAAAATCATGTTTACACAAACACAGAAAACAGCTAATTGTACATTTTATTTGTCATAGTATAAAAATTTTATTTTGTCCCTAAGATTAAAAAAATTTCTGACATGGTATACTTATTTTGAAATCATGTGTGTAGATTCTAAGTTGAAAAAGAAGGCACTAAAGCTAGATTATATGAAGGAATTTATACTCAGAGCCTTTATCATAGCAGCATTTCTGTGAACAGGACTAATCACAAAAAATAATGATTCTACTTTATGCATCATATTTGAAGTAATTTTCTAAAATTTGGCTATTAACCAAAAGGTTAATTGATTCTTTTCTTCTTGCTCCATTGTAGTTAACATTCTAATTCTTCCTGTTAAAGACCCATTTTATTATGCAAATGACAAAAATCACAAGACATTGTGTCTAAGAGAGAGGGCTGCTTTTTGCCCCGGAACATGTGCACCTGTTTCAGCCCTCAACCCCCCACCTCAGCTTCCATTGGCTGCCAAGCTGGTGTCTTAGTGATCAGGTTTAGGGGTGTGGGCCCTTGAATTTTGACTCACATTTTCTCTGTGACTTGCTCCTGTTTTGCCTTTTAGTGTCTCCCTTTCCAGCTCTCAGCATGCCAACAGCAGCTGCATCATGGCACTCGCCCTGCTGCCAAGAGGGCAGGAAACCTCCAAGGAGGCTGGAAGGCACTGCAGCCAGCTGCTAGGAGATGGATGCTGGGGTGCCTGCTAGGAGGCATGCGCTAGAACTCTTTGTGTGTGGGTGTGTGTGTGGGGGGGGGTGTGTGGGTGTGTAACTGGGGATTGAACTCAGGCCCTTGTGCTTGCCAGGGAAGCACTTATTCCACTGAGCCATCCCTCCGGCCCCTGTCCGTGGTATTTTTAAACTAAGTATTTATTTCAAAACTTTTTTCTATTAAAAAGTTTCAAACTTGTGCAGAGAAAGAAGGGGACAGGGAATCCCCATATACCTCCAACACTGCATCAGTAATTTGCAACTTCATTATCGTGTTTCAGTGCTCATTGCGTTTTTCCCATGTCCTATCCAACTGTTGATAGATTCGTTTCCAGAGATAGATTAATCTTAAATTATAATTGTTTTGTGATTCTTTTTCAATCTGTAAGATATTTTTCATATCTTTATTCTTTTTTTTTTTTTTTTCCATTTTCTAATCGTTTTGAGACAGAGTGTTAGTATGAAGTTCAGGCTGGCCTTGAATTCATTTTGTGGTGCAGGCTGGCTTGGAATTCAGCAGTCCTCCTCTCCCAGCTTTCCAAAGATCTTTAAAGGTAAAGGTAGTAAGGGTCTTCCTTGTAAATTAAGTCATGGCATGCTACTTTACTAATTATCCTGTTTTCTAAGAGTGTCCCATTAATTTTCAAGGATTTATTTGCCCAGTCTATCCAAAGCATGTGTGAGATGTGCAAACTCTCCAAACTTATCTTTTGAAAAGAAAAAAAAAAAATGTATCTTTTGGCCCCCATGACCCACCATATACTGTAGAAAGTTAAGACTTAGATGACAGGAGCAGCTTACTTTCTTCAGGTCAGATGGCAAATTTATCAAGAAGAACTGGAGAAAGAAGCCATGTTTTCATCCCTTTTACATTGGACATGGTTTGATATAGTCTTGTCCTCAAAGAGAAATGCTCTGACAGATGAGAGTTATTTGTAAAAAGGGGAGAAAGACTAATAAAGGCATAAGCAAAGGAGTAGATAATGCTGCTACAAAGCCTTAAAAGCTGTGTCTTTAGAATGCAAAGTGTATCTCCTCCTGTTTTTGTGGAGATGATATTTCAAGAATGCTTTTGTTTAAGAAAAGGGATAATTTGGCTAAGGAACCTGGATAACATTCTGTGCACAAGGAGAAAAATTCAAGGAAGGATCAAGACTAAGGGATCTACGGAAGATTAGCTTCTCCATTTAAGAGAGAAGGCAAGCATTGTAAAGAAAGGGAAAAGGAAAATTATTTGAACCACCAATGAATGTCTACATGGAAAGGGTGAATGGATTCGAGACTTTCTCCAAAGCCAGGAGAAGTCTGGTAGTCCTAGTTTTTATTAATTCATCTACTTCACACACACTAAGTACTAAAGTTTCTGGGCAAATATTACTTTATTTACTCTTTAAAATAAGTCTTTAAAGCAAATGCTGTTACTGATCTCATAATACAGCTGAAGGAATGGAGGCACAGAGAGGTCAAGCCAGGCAGGCATTGGCTTGCTGGTAACAGGAGACCTGGCCTTGTGCCCCAGCAGTCGGGCTGTTGCTCCTCACCTCATTGCCATGCTGCTCCTGGGTAACCAAAGTGGAAGGACAGACATAATCTTGAAATTTTTATGTGTACCCAAATGCTGCTGCTTGTTTGTTTTTTCTACCCCATCAGCACAGGGCAAAATCCTTTGAAGGTCTGGAGTACTTGTCATTCCTCACTGACACCTGAGCCCTTGGCTGGCCCTAGAGTACTTGGCATCGGCAATGCCAGTTCAGTTTCAGGAGACAGGCTCTGTGTCCACTACACACACAGATCTTTGGAACAAGCTTGGTTGCTGAATGATATGCATACATTTCTTATAGTTTCAGCCCTAGGGAAAGTACTCTGGTGTTATTTTCACAAGAAACTGTACAGCCGTTCCTCATCAGTGTACTCAGTAACTTTATTAATATGAAGTTATTACTAAACAAATCTTTCTTGAGGGCCCTAGTTTAGGTAGTGGGGGTATTTTGTGAAGAAAACAGTTCCTTCTTTATAAATTCCCCATTAATTCTCTTATGAACTTTTCATTAATTTATAATCTATTATTTCTTTCAGCTTAAAAACAAAAATCAAAAGAAATTATTTGACTCCCTTTTCAGCTATTGACCCATATCTTTTTTCCTATTTCCAGCATAAGATCTAGCAAAAATTACTCTTTTCTTTGTTTCCGCTTTCTCCACCACATTTCATCCAGCACCAGACTCGGGTCCTACCCCCTTGCCTACCACAGCTCTACTTGGTGCCTGCCAGGCCCCCCACATTCTCAACACTGAGCTCTCCATCAGCCTGTGCAGCATGCCTCCCCTGTAATAGGGGCCTTGCCAAGGCCACAAAGCTGGGTTTGCCCCTGGCTGTGCTCCGGTCTCCTACCTCAGTGTACATCCCCTCAGGAAGTCTGGTTGGCTTTACTCTCAGCACCTGGCCCCAATTCTGCCACCTCATCTTGTGTGTGGTCTCACAACGCTAAGTGACTCCACAGTCACCCCTGTTCCCAGCTATCTTCTTACTTTCTGCACTGCCCATCCACCCTTCATTTCCCACAGCCCACAAAGCAGCCAGAGTGATTCTTTTAAAACATGAAAGTCTATCACCTCTGTAACGGTGTTCTGCAAGATGTTTCGTCCAACTCGCTATAGTGTAGATGAGTATCATAGGCCCAATACTGGCTGTAAGAACCCCAGAGCAAAAGTACTCTTGTTGTATGGTTGTACTCATGTGAGACAAAACCAGGTCAAGCCCATCTGTGCTGTGGGAACTCAGGACAGTAATTGAGCGAGCGGGGAGTTGATTGTTAGTGGAACAGAATGCCATCCTCCCAGTTGCCTCACCTGCTACCTGGGTGTGGTCAGTTTTTGACAACTGAGTACATTGTGGTATATACCCTTTCTTATATGCCCTTTATACTTCAAGAAAAGGTTGTCAGCATTTATAACTATTAGAATATAAGCTCCCAGCAGACAAAAATCTTAACTGCTTTCATCACTTAATAGATATTTTCTGAGCACTAGGCATTGATACAGACATTGAAAATATAGCAGTGAACATGAAAGATGCCTGAAGGACAGTCAGCAGAGTAGATGACATAGGCTAGAAGGAGGTTCTGAGGGCGCTGAGACAGGAGAAACGGGAAGTGCAAGGTGGAGCATGTGGGCCATGGGAAGCACTCACACAACAGGCAGCCAGGGAAGGCCTCAGAGCAAGTGGGTCACTTGGAGGGAGTTAAGGGCAGAACACTGGGAGTATAGGCACCGGGGCTGTAGTGGCCACTATGGGAACATGAGTGGGAGAGGGGTGAAGCAGGCCCTCTGGTCCCAAGTCGGACCCCAGGTGAGGCCAAGCTCATTAGGACATGGCAGGCCTTTGGAAAGACCAGAAGTTTTTCTGCATGACATAGGGTGATGAGAGTGAATTCCCACCCTCCCCCTTACACTTGCTTGAGTTATGTTTCAGCTGTTAGTAATGGCAGTTCTTTCATTTTCATTACTGAAAATGGATGTTTAGTTTATGTCCATTCTGCTACTGATGAATGTTTAGGTAGCTTCCAGTTTCAAATGTTCAATTCCCCCACCACTGTTCAAACCCCCACAACCCCTGCGGTTCCATCTCCCCTCCTGCCTGTCAATCTGCCCTGTAGTTTGATCCCCAGCACCACATGCTGTGCCAGCCCCACCCCCAGGGCCAGGGTCCCGGCATAGTGGTGCACACCTATAATCCCAGCGTTTGGGAGGCTGAAAGCAGGAGGGATCACCAGGAATCTGAATTGAGTACTGAGACCCAGTAATGGCCAAATACATAAAATAAATAAAGCCTAGCAGATTTTTTGTTTTTATTTTTTATTTTAGGGAAGGGTCTACAGGGTGTTCAGGGTCACACTAATAGATTAGATGAGCAGTAATCCAGATCATCGCCTGTTTATAGCCTCCTAAGATCTGGGATTACAGGTGTGCACCACCTTGCCCAGTCTCAAAGGCCATCTCAGCGTGCCCCAGGGGCGGGGCAGCGTGGCAGGCCCGGGATTGAACCCATCCCTTGGGCCTGCTTGCAGGTGCTTTAATCTGCTGAGCTATTTGGCCAGCCTCCTAGCAGATATTTGAATGGGTATATTTCTCAAGTAAATATTTGTGTTCAAATCTGGAAGCTGGAAGCACTTAAATATTCTGTATTTTTCAGTTATGTTGGTGTAGTGATGCCACATTCACCATTACTAACCCTCATAGTTCATACATTTTAAATATATATATATATGTGTGTGTGTGTGTGTGTATTTTTAGACCAGCAGGGAAAACTCAGCCAGTGTGAATGTAGCGGGAAGCCCTGAGGCAGAACGTGGGGCAGGCCAGACCCTGGAGAGCAGCGCGCTGATGGCGGAGCTCCTGAGCGATGTGCCCTTCACGCTGGCCCCACATGTCCTCGCTGTGCAGGGCACCGTCAGCGACCTTCCCGACCACTTGCTCTCCTACGATGTCAGTGAAAATTTATCGCGATTTTGGTATGATTTCACTCTGGAAAACTCAGTGCTTTGTGATTCGTAATTTTTGTGTGTTTGTACCTTAACAGCTTTAAAAATGAAAAACAAAAGGGTTGTGTATTTTATTTAACGTGTTTAGTATTGTGTTCTTTATCATTTCACCCTTCAAAGGCCCTCAGAAAAGTGAAGACCTTTAAACAAATAAAATAGCATCATGTGTGTTGTTGTGTTCTTTAGGATAAATTATAGTTGTATAAAAATGGACCTTCAGTTCCACTTCCCTTCCCCCCACGTAATAAACATAAAAATGAAGCCATGACAGTTGTATGAAGGAAATAGGTTGCTACAACTGCTCCTTCAAACCATAACCTGGTAAAAGACAGCCGAGGTAGTCTTCTTCCATACAAGACCCCACGGCCTGAGCTTAGCTTGTGCAGGTCTCTTCCTGGCTTACAGGGGGTGGGGGGGAGCTCATTGCATTCCTCCTTCTTCCACACTGAGTACAAATAAATTCAGAAAATCATTTCCAGTTCATTTCTTCATTCTCATTGTAGACACAGACCTGTGGTGGTTTGAACCTTCTCCTAGGCAACAGTGAAGGTGCGCCATCCAGAAAGGCTGTGAGCACTCAGCTCCTGTCTCCTGAGTGCACTCGAGCTTCCCGAGACCCACAGCCCCTCTTCCCAATCTCCATGATCCCTGTGTTTCTACCTTGTTCTTTTCCCTTCCCCACTGCTGAGTGTGCTCCTAACCACCTTTCTGGAGACCTTCCTGATTCTTCCTCCTTTTCCCTGCCTCCTGCATGTGTTTCCAGTGACTGCCAAGGGCAACGTTTCATTTCCAGCCTCTCTGCCTCTTGGACAAAGACATTTCCTGACCATATTATTGCTCATGACTCCCTTAGAAATTTGTTGCAACAATACACATGAAAATATTTTACAAATTCTGTACTTGATTCATTTCCAAGTAGAGTGTAGGCAGAACACTTGGATATGACTTTTAGTTCTGGATGTCTGTTTTTTATTCCAACTACAACAGGAGAGGCTGGAGATGATGGCACATGCCTGAAGTCCCAGCACTTGGGAGGCTGAGGCAGCCTCTTGTGAGTTCAAGACCAGCCTGGGCTACAAAGTGAGCTCATGGCCAGCCGGAACTGCACAGTGAGACCCTATCTCGAAAAAAGATGAAACAAAACAAAATAGGAAAACTGCCATTGGTCAATACACTGTAAAGGGAAGAGTCAAATTGTGAATTTTCTATTCCATGAAAAATTGAAGTCACAATTATTTTGATTAGCAGCAACATAATTTATTGTTCTGTGCCAAACTCATAAGTCTGTTTTTTGTAAAAATAGTGCCATAACAAAGCTAACCACTGTAGCACATAGGTATAAGTTATTCAAATTTTAATATACTATGCATGTTTAGTAAATGTGATATGGTTTGGTAAAGATGCTATATTATTTAAAGTGAAAGGAATATTTCTATTAAAAATGTGATTTGTTTACAATAATGTTATGATAGGATATTAATGATTAAATTATTTCCTCACGTAGTTTCCATAAACCATCAGTCTAGAAAATAATACTGTTTACATATGAATGTTTTGTAGCACTTCTAGCAAATACCTGTCTTTTCGAAACATCTGTGTACTTTTAAAATTAAATGTAATCATATAATTCATTGTCTAGTGTATGTGTTAAATTTTGTCTAAGATACACATTTCATTTGTACATATGTCTGCCATGTTATAAGTATTTTCATTTGTCTATAGATTGTTATATTTAAATGAATGTGAACTAAAATTGTTATTTTCAGATCTATAAAAAGTGGTTTTCTTTGTATTATTCATTTCTTTATTTTTTTAAATTGTTTATTTATTTAGTTAGTTAGTTAGTTGGTATGGAGTTTCACTTGACAGCTTGGGCTTGTAGTGATCCCCTGTCTCAACCTCCCCAGCACTGGAATTACAGGCATGTGCACCACACCTAGTTTTAGCAGCTGGCACAGCACTTGTTGTATAGTATACCTTTCTCTTAATTTATAAATGTTTAAGAAAAAACCTTCAACATGATAAGATTGTTAGTCCTGGCTTCATCAGAATGGAAGGATTTGAAAGAAATGACATGAACATCTCTAGATAGATCCCCACCATATTGAAATTTAGCAAGGACTGGTGTTAATGACCTGTTTATGACAAAAATGCTATGGAAGTGACTGTCCACATGATCCTATGCTATATAAATCAATGTTACTATTTTAAAACTGAGGGGGAAAAAAAATCAGAAATCAACTAGCTAACTCTGTTTTGTGCAAGAGATAATTGAAGCCTAACAAGGTTAAATGCCTTGAAACACCTAGGTAGTGATATATAAATATTTACTTAAGTAGTGTTAATAGTTACAGTAGAGGTGATAACAAAGTGGTATGGCCTGTGGGAAAAGAGTTCAGATGTTCCAGCCAGCTACCGTGTGTGATAGTTCCCCCGGTTCCAAGCTGAAGGGTTTGAATCTCTGCCCTCAATTCTGCTGTCCTTAGTTCCCTTGCTTGTTAAAAGCCATTATCTACATCTTGCAGAGTGTGTTAGGTAATACATGGTATAGATTGGATGCCTGGCAGTGTAGTGCCCAGCACACCATTTTTGTTCTGGGTACAGGATTGCTACGACCTGTGACTGATGAAACACACAGCCATATAGCACAGTGCAAAATGCACATTAATCAAGCTACATAAAGGCAGTATGAAACCTAGCTACATACAGTAGCTGTGCATTCCTTACACCCTGTAGTTTACCTTGAAAAAATCTCCCTAAACTGTAGTAAGTGACTCTTCTGCCTCTGCTAAAAGCACTGTAGTGAAGATTTTTTTTTCTTTATCAAAGACCAAAGGTACAAATTCCCATGTATTCCTTTTCCTTAATATGTTATTGTTTTAAAATACTGCAGATATAGAATATATGATAGAATGAATGTTATTCTTATGCCCAGTGTGTAGTAGAAAGTTGTATGTATTTTTCTTCCAGGTTTCTCTAATGACATTTGCATTCTTTCCTAAAAATAAAACTAGAGAAACAATTCTGGCCAGTTTATTGTTTGTTAATTAAATTTTGATGAATTGAACATTTAAAATTATACCATTATGGGCTGGGGACATAGCTCAGTAGAATAAGCACTTGCTTGGCAAATGCAAGGTCCTGAGTTCAATCCCCAGTACCACCAAAAAAAAAAAAAAAAAAAAAAAAATATATATATATATATATATATGTATATATATATATAATATTGACAACTAAACAACTCACATTAATCCACATAGTTCAAGTAAACATTCATTGATTCCAACCCCTTATTATTGCCATATAATTATTTTTTATTTATTTTATTGAAGAGAATAAAAAATTTAAAACAAATAAGGATACAAAATCTCAAGAAACAAGATGGTAGGAATTCAACCATTGTTATATTGCATATTGTTTTCAAAGTAGTTGTTCAGATTACCATTTAAAATTGGTCAAAAAAATGAAGCATTAACTGTTCTGATCAATAAACCAACAGAAATTTTTTCTCCCTTCTTTCTTTCCTTTTCTCTTTTCCCCTGTCCCAGTTGTTCTTTCCTTTTTAGTGTATCTTTCTCTTTAACAGTATCTGTTCTACCTCCAATTTTATTTACTCTTTCAGGTTCTTACATTGGGAGATAATATGATGTGTAGACATGTGGATCTGATTTCTCAGAAGTGCAATAAATCCATTACTTTTTAATCCTCCCTCAAAATAATAAATTGAAATCAGTATAATTTTTCCCCTTTATTTCCCAGAGATTTCATATAAATCTGACAGACAGGTGAGGAGTAGTTCACGAAATAATGTCACCCATGCTCTGGAACCGTGGTGCTTGACTTTGCCACTCCGTTTCCCACAGTAACAATTGATTAGTGAGTGAACATTACCTTCAGTAATTTGGCACAGGATGTGTTACTCTCAGAGACTAGTGCATGTTATTAATAAGTCACGTGGTATAAGTGGAGTAAGTAGGTAACTGAAAAATAGTGTCTTTTAAAGCCACTCAGAAATACAGATTTGTAAACATATCTTTTGATTAATTAGTGGCCTGGTGTGTGGGCATAACCTAAATGTTACGGAGAAATCTAAGGCTCTCGAAATAGTTATGACTATATCGGCTTTAAAAATGGTATATAGGGCTGAGGAGATAGCTTGCCATTCTAAGTGCCTGTCTGGCAAGTGCAAGCACCCAGGTTCGATCCCCAATACTGCATGCCCTGCCAGCTCTAGAACTCTGGGAACACCATGTCGGCCCAAAACCAGGTGTGGTGTATGCCAGTAATCCCAGTGGTGGGGAGGCTGAGACAAAAGGATCTCTCAAGTCTGAGCTGTGTAGCAAGCCCTGTACCAAATAAATAAATAAATGATTAAAGATGTGTTACATGTTTGAGGAAAATGACTCTATATGCCATATGGCTCTATAGATAGGTGTGTATAAGAAAGACAGTTGTACTGATTCATGCATAGAAGCTATTGGAACTAATAGAGCAATATGTTAAGTACCTTTTAAAAATTTAGGCAAACCATTTTATAGTGGTCTTAAATTTAAAGAATTACAGAGGTTGTATAGAGCATTCTATAACCTAGTTTTCCCTCCTCTTAACATCTTATACTACAGTAGCACATTTGTCACAACTAAGGAACAAACATTGGTGCAATAAACTTCACACTCTAATCAAATTTCATAGTTTGCCTCTAAAATCTTTGTTCTCTTCTGGCAACCTATCTGTACATTTAATTATTCCACCTTCTTAGTCTTCTTCTCTTGGCTTTAGGAATTTCTCTGCTGGCCTTTTCTTGTTTTTATGACCTTGACAATTTAAGAAATATTGACCAAGCAATCTGTAGGCTTCCTCAGATTGGGTTTAGCTGATGTATTTGTGTCACTGACTGCAGAGCAATTATGCAACAGGCATGTCCTACAGGGAGATAGTGTCCTATTGGGAGTGCATGCCACAACAGTGACTTACTACTGATGATAACTGGCCAAGATAGAGCCTTCTAGGTGTTTTTACTGTAAAATCATTTCCTCTTACATTTTTATATCCTATTCTTTGGAATTAAAACACAAACCATATCCCATACTCAAAATATGGGAAGTTAAGCTTCAACCCTTTGAGGGAGCATATCACTTAAACTATTTAGCATTCTTCTGCATGGGATATTTGTCGGTTCTCCCAATTTATTTGTCTATTAATTATTTACATTTGTGTGAGCTCAAGAATATTCAATCTTTTTCCAAGTCTAAGTCAGTGGTGACCAAAGGCATATACACATTTTTATAAAAGTTAAAGTTTGAAACATTTTGTATGATACACAAATGGTAGCCATCTGATTTCAGAATATATTCTATGGTTTTGTCAGAATGTGTATCTTCCTATGAATATCAGAGGTATTTCTCCTTAACTTGCTGCTTACAGTGACCATAACTGTATATATGGTCAAGACCTTCATAGTAGTGTTTTAGTTGATAATAGAGTGCCTGTATTATCATAGTCCCATTGGATTATAATGGAGCTGAAATTTTTGATTACCCAATATTTTTACTGTATCTTTTCTTTGCTTAGGTATGGGTGGATACACAAATACTTATCATTGTCGTTGGCATTCATTAAAGTAAAGTGCTATATAGGTTTTGGCAGTGTTAGGTTTTTGTTGCTGGGACCAGCTACTTGAGAAAATCCATTTGGAAGAGAAACAGCTTATTTTGGTTCATGATTTTGGATGTTTCAGTCCATGGTTTAGCTAGCTCAAAGCAGAAAGACTGTGACTGACAACTGGTGGATGAAACTACTCACTTGTGTTACTCAGGAAGCAGAGCGAGGAAACATCCAGAGAGAAAGGGGCCAGGACCTACTCCTTTAATCTACACCCTGCCTTCCAAATTCCATTACCTCCTACCAATGCTATCAAATTGGCTGTCTCATGAATCCACTATAGTGAGAGCCTCCCTGTTACAGTCATCTCTGGAAGCGCCAACATACTCAAGAGTGGGATTCGCTAATTTCCTGGACACTTCTCTATCCAATCAAGTTGACATGGCTAGATTAGGAGCAATAGGCTACCTCATGTAACCTTGATATGTTGTAAGCTAGACAATTTGGGTGTGTGTAAGCATACTGTTCACACAACAAAAAAATCACCCAGTAACTCATTTCTCATAATATGTTCTGACCCTTGATAGATCATAGACCTTTCCTGAAGGGCTATAAGTGTTGCATCAGAAATAGAGCTCATAATCCTACCTTTTTGCCAAGACAATTGCATCATAGCACTTGTGTCATTCTTCAGCAAGTAGTTAGGAATGAGATTATAGGGTAATCATTTTCAAAGAAACCTCACAAAGAGCGCTCTATAGTAAAGTGATATTTTTAGTAATCATAAAAATAAAATGATGACTTCTTAATTTTCTACAGAAACGTTAATTACATCTTCAACCTTTACCAGTTTTAAGGAGTAAAAGAAAATCCAGTCTTCTTAGGCACACTATACATCATTGATCACAGAGGTAGAAGTGCCCAAGAAACTTCATTTTACTTCTGATGACTACATACTGTCTGCTGAGACATAAGGTTGATTTCCTCTCATTTCAGTTTGGAAACAAGAGATCAATCAAAGTCCTTGGGAGAAAAGTGAATACTGTTCTTTGTCAAGACTTTTCCCAGTCCCACTTTTCACCCTTACAAAGGAAATAAATTCCTTGCAATCAAAGGTAAAGCAAAGGATAATTGCATCCAGAGCAGCCCATCAGCCGGCTGACTTGAAACTGGCCACGAAAGACAGCTTGTTAGTTACTCCCTGGCCCAGAAAAGGAGTTAGACAATAGGCCATTTCGGAGGTCAGTTCAGGAGACAGCATCCAATTTAGGGCTGCTGCCAGGGACATACAATCCAGTGCCTGACATCTGGGCTCTGCAGCTGCCAGCTCTGCCCTTGTGCAGCCACAGGTGTTGGCTGTAATTCTGTGGCATGCAGAAAAGCAAAGGAGGTAATTCAGAGTGTGTGTGTGTGTGTGTGTGTGTGTGAGTGGTTTTTCTTTTAATTCTGTTTTGCAAAAGGTACATAATTTATTTTGTTTTAAAATTAATGGAATCCTACATAATGGTTAGGAACATTTGGGAGGCTAGCAAAAGAGCAGCTCTTGTTCAACAACAAGAGCAAAACAAAGCCTAGTTCTTACACCTATGGGGGTACACTATAGATTAACGTGCTGTGAGTGACATTGTTAGCTCAGTCATTTGAATAGGCCCTCTCTGGACAAAAGAGAAATAGATGGATTCTGAATAGCAAGCAAGCAGTTGGTCTAAAGTAAAGTCTAACCGTGTGTCCTATTCCTAGAGTTTTCTCCCATACCTGTTTTGTGTCCTCAGGAGAATTTGTCATTAACCCTCAATACTTCTGGCTCAGGAGCACACCATACCAGCTGTAGCTGTCAGTGAATACAGCTTGAAACAGGAACAAGCTCTCCTCCTCTTGCAGGAAGCTTGGCTCCTATTTGTGAGGAAAAATCTGGAAGTTTCTATATCAGGTAGATATTTGAGTTTCTTAGCTCTAAAGACGGAACAAACAATAGAAGAGAAAAGATGAGTGAAAGAAAGCACTGGCAGTGATAAACTGGAAAAAGCATATAGTTAATAGGATTTTTAAAACAAAAGCCTATGCCTCCTCAATTAAATAGGTACATCCATTTTATGCCTATCCCATAGTGTGAAATTAAAAATTGAATTTAATGGAGCAGGGAGGAAGGAATCTTTACTTTTCATCTTCATATTAAATCTTTTCTATAAAGAAATGCATTAACCTTTTAAGCTAATGTCTTTCATTTTCAAAACCAATGTGTCTTTTAATGTATTGTTTATAGAAGGTGTGGTCAAAACTCTGGTGAATGTTTACATTTTTAAAAATTCCTTACAGTTAAAGATACATTGCCATTAATCCCCCTCAGAGATTTTCTGTCATTTCGAACACAGGTACCATTATTCCTCTGAAACTATTCAGAGTCCTCGTTCATGACTGTGTGAGCAGAATACAGGAAATGCTACTGATGTGGGCCATCTAGCAGAAAGCAGGCCCATAAGAACATAATAGGCATGTCCTCATTCATTTCCTTCCCCAGATCTTGCACCTTGCGATTTCTGGCTCTCTCCTAAAGGCAAAAGGACTGTGATAGGTAAATGTTTTGAATCTATTCAGAGCATTGAGGCAGGCAATACAACACAAAATAAAGACATCCACAAAACAGGACTTCCAGAACTGCTTCAGAAAGTGGCAAGAATGATTGAACCAGTGTGTTTGCATTGAGGGAGATTAATAACTATATATTACAATAAATTTTGTCACTGTATCTTTCATTCATACCTTATATCCTCTGTATGTACAGTCTAGTAACCAAAAGGATGTCTGACAGGTTTCATTTCTATTTGTAGTACCAAAATATTATTATTAGGTAAACTAGGCTTAGGGGCACATGCCTGTAATCCCAGCACCCTGAGAGCCTGACGCAGGAGGCTCACAAGTGTATGCCCAGGTGGCCAATTTAATGGCTGAGTGAGACCCTGCTTTAAAATAAAAAATCAGGGGAACAGCCACTCGGGCCCCCTCCTGTCCCTCTCTGAGACAGGAGTTTTCTTTCCCTCAATAAATATATTCTGCTACTAAAAAGTAGAATAAAAAAAAAGTCAGAAAAGGGTCAGTCACCTGACTTGAGTATGAAGTCTCTGGGATCATCCCCAGCACCAAGGGAAAGCAGATGAGAGCAACAAGCTCTCCTCCCCCAGTCCAGCTCCAATCCCATTGTGCTGAATGAGGGGTCTGCGTCATCTCAGTGATCTATTAGATTTTACTTAGTACACAGTAAATTCTCAGCAGCATTGTTGAAGGGGTGAGAGTGAGCCAAGGAAACAAATTGTTATTAGAGTTATTTCCCAAAAGCAAAGAAATAAAATTTTAAAACTTTTGTAGATTTCTTAGCCTCAGTAAGAGCTGTGTTGGTGTAGCTGAAAATAATGCTTAGTTTTTATCAAGCCTCCATAAATTGTGACTTTTGTCTACTTTAGGTATTCTTCCTGTCTTTCAGGTTGTATTTTCCTCTGCCTATAATGATTATGTATGTCCTCGCTTTAGATAATACTGTATATTTTGGTGCTGTGAATTATCTCATTTAAGGTTTTATTTCACTACCCAGTTTCACCTTGTGTGTTCTTGGTTATATTTACTTTTATCTCTATTTATTAATCCTCTCTGATATGTCCTTGGAAAATATTTTCCCTTTTTGAACACTTTTTTCCAAACATACTGAGGTATTTTATTTTATTTATTTTGTATCAAGAATCAAACTCAGGACCTTGCATTGTGACTCTGAGCTACATCCCTGGACTCTGATGTACTTTGCATGATCTTATCTTACACTTATTGTTCTA
Organism: Ctenomys sociabilis; assembly: GCA_004027165.1. Taxonomy (NCBI): domain Eukaryota; kingdom Metazoa; phylum Chordata; class Mammalia; order Rodentia; family Ctenomyidae; genus Ctenomys; species Ctenomys sociabilis. Next base: position 38,442 of record PVKA01003502.1, read on the forward strand.
GTGGCAGTAAATATAACCTTCTTTTAAAGGGTATTACATCTTTTTCTTATTTCATTTCCTATTTAACCAAGTCTATTCCTTTGTCAAATAACCATGTTTAGCTCTTGCTCATGCAACTCCAAATATAAACTCATTTATTTTAGATTCAAGTCTCTTGAGAGAGTGGTTTATACTTGTGCCTCTACATTTTTACATTCATTCACTTATCTCCTCCTTCAATCTGATTTCTGACTCCTGATCAGCACCTTCATTGAACCACCTTTATACTAGAACTATATTAAAAATCTGCTAAATTCCCCATCTCTACTTTTTTCACTATTGATCAATCTCTTTCTTGAAGTTGTCTTCAGCCCTTGCTTTCTGTGTGATAGCCTTCTGTGGATTTTCTTCCATTTTATGTAATCAGTCAGCCTTAGACCTTGGAAATTTGTTTTCCTTGCTCTAGAATGAAGTGTTCATGTTCCTCACAATGCCACCAATTTCTTTTTTCCAATCGAATAAAGTCTTTTTATCCTTTTAGTAATCTCTCCCAGGGTTAACTATACTTCCTTTCTCTCTTCTCCCTACACAGTCACATCCGTGTGTATTTACCATTACTGACATCCAGATCAATCGCCACTCTAGAAATCTCCATGTATATATTTACATGAAATCTGCTATCCATTGTCTTTCTTTATTCTTATTCTTAGCCTCTATCACTGCTATTTTTATTCCTTCCAAACTTTTTATCTTCCTCCTCTTCTAATTTTCTTTAAAGAATTCCTTTCCTACTCTGTGGAGCCTTGGTGGGAGCCTTCATACTCGATAAATTCCTTTGTGCAAGGAACAGACACGTAGTCTGGCTGCTCCAATCAACATCCTCTGTCAGCTGATATACAGATTTTAGAAGAATGCATCTCTTTGTCTGAGTTATTGCTGATAACCATCCTTCCCTCTGTGTTTCAAAGGATTTGCCATATTATTTGAGACCCTGCATTACCCAGACAAGAAATCTGAGAATCTATTCATTCTTTCTTATCTCTGTACTCAATTGATATTAAGCTTTTTATTAGTTTTACACCTTAAGTATGTCTCTCACTCCTGTACTGCTGACCTGTTGTCATCCCTTTAGTCCACTCATTTATCATTGTTCTGACTGAGCTGTCTGTATCCAGTTAACCTTCCCTCTCAGCCATGCTCCATGCTGAGGCCAGTGAGAATTTGTTAGGAAACACAGATTGAATCCCTCAAGGACTCTGTGGTCTCTCTGGATAAGTGAAGGCTCTTAAGGCAAACAGGGACCCCCGCCTATCTCTCTAGCCTCACTATGAGATGCTTCTACTCTCATACAGTACTCTGTGCTCTCACTTGCCCTGTAGTACTGAAAGTGCCGTACCTTTTCTACCATCTTTATTTTCACTTTCCTTTGCCTGAGCATCCCTAGCTGTCATTTCTTTCCCTGCTTGAATCCTATTCAGTATTTACTCAGCTATCTCTCTGAGAAGTCTTTCGCTGTGTTTCCTGTTGGACTAGATGCTTTTGTGTGCTTCTCTACTGTCCTGTACTCTGCTTTCATGGTTCTTGACCCACCATGTTGTAAATCATTGTCTGTCTATTTTGTAACTCTGAATGGATCTAACTTACACATATGTGCTTCGCTGGATACCTGACATACAGTGTGTGCTTAGTAATAGTTTGTTGAATAAGTGAATGATGCTAGTGCTTTTGATTCAAGGAGAAGATGAGGTTCACATCTGCATTAGAATTTGCTCATGACTCTGTGTTGGAAGGCTTTAAGCAATCTTTTGGAATATGTGACATGTCCTTAATGCTCCCAAATATATTTTGCATTCTAAATGACTTAGCTTGTTAACTTTTCTGACAGTAGCAATTAACCTTTTTCTTTATTGATAATGTAATTCAAATATTTTATATTTATCATACCCTTTCAGGAAATATTGAGTGTTTAGAGTAAGTTTCAGGGAGGTAAATTAGCAGGAGTCTATGTATTACAACTTGGGTTTTCTGTTGTTTCCGTTAGTTTCTATCTGAAAGGAACTTTCCTTTTGCCTTCTGTTAAATCAACATTGATTAATATTAATAAAATTGTGGTTTTTTTCTTAAATCATGTATTTTTGTAGATTTAAATATATGTACCATAAAATGCAATGCCTGGTATTTTAATGGGCTGTGGTATTTTTTTTTTTAATGTATTCTGGCATAATCCAAGGATTTGGAAATACTAACTTTTTTTGATGGGTCCATACTTCTGAAAGATAAATTTATTTTACTGTTGAAGGAAAGCAAAACAATTATCGGGAGAAAGCATGCTATCATTTTTATTTTTCATATAGTTGAAGCATATCCTAAAATGTACTTTTATCTAGTCATTTGATAACCTATTTATCTAGAATTCACCTTTTTAATTTCTAAGATTAATTGCATTGATTAATTGCATTGGTCAAATGGATGTTTCACCAATATGTTTACCACTTAAACTATTCCATCCAATAAAACTTCTCTTTTCATAGCTGCTCTCTTACCCCTACCTACAATGATAAAGAGACACAGGGAGAAAGCAATGGTAGCCAAACCCTGAAGACCTTCATTTCATCTACAAAAGGAAAAAGAAAACCCTGTTACATTGGTTCACAAAGTTCTATTTTCTTTTATCTACATAATAATTTGCAAATACTTTATAACATGAGGAAGCCATAAAACCTTTTATTAGATAAGATTTCCAGCACAAATCATCTTCAGAACTAAACTTAAAAGCAATTTCTTAATCTTTATTACCTTCTTAGTCTTGATTAAAACATTGTGTTAAATCAGTATCAAGGGTCAATGGCTTATTTTTATTCTAATTGAAAGGCTGTCTACTAAAATTGTCTCTGCCCATCTTAGGTTTGCCACCTTAGTAATTTTAAGTGACTCTTTAAGTTTCCACATTTGGCAGTGTGCAACTATCAGAAAGAGTGTTAGCAATAAACCCTTGTTAGGCTCAGCAGTTGTCTTCCGGGTGTCACTTATTTCCACTCAGGCTTGTCTAGTGTTTGTAGAGATACACTTGAGGCATTATTTCTTTCTTCATGTGGGTGGAGATAAGGGCCTCACTTTCCAGTGTAATCTGTCACCACCCTGGAGGTCGGGGACCACTGAGCTGGCTGCTTTTGCTTCACTGAAGAACAACAGATGTGATATCCTTTGGCCTGGGTGTGTTTTGTTACGCTCGTTAAGGACAAAGTGCTAGAAATTGGACCCTGAACTTGACAAAACATAAAACACAAAGGACAAGGTCTCCATCCTTACCACTTTTTATTCCAAAGTATAAAGTTGCAGGTAGCAGTGACAGTATCAGGTTGACCACCAAAGACAGGTTTAATCATCGTGAAATACCAGGTAAGTGAAACAATTAAAACTTAAATCATGGAAAGAAGTGGTTTGGAAAGAAGTTATGGTTGTTCAAAGCAACTCTAGAAAACTTGCTGAGGCTAGTTTTGTTTTTGCTGTTTTGGTTTTTTTTAGAAAATAAAGTGATTGTGTCTGTTTTAAAATACAAGGCATGAAAAGCATGGGCAGAATGGTAGTAGAGGCCACACTGGAGAGTTAGAATACCTACAAGTGCAGCTGTACTTAATTGAACCATAAAAGCTGCTTGGTACCTGTCTCATTTTTAGTGATGCACCTGTGTTGCACTGGGTGCCCCCCCCCATACATCTCCCCTAGGACTAGGCCAGCTTCTTTACTGCTTCTCAGATCTCCCTTTCATCCCTGTCACTCTCTGTTGATGCAGTTTCCTTTCTACCTGTGAATGTTCTACCGCTGCTCAGTTCAGCTCACTTTGTTTTTTCTCTGAGTGTTGCCCAGGAACGACTTTGACATGCTAGCTCAGAACCTCTAAGACATTTGCATTTTCTAACTTTTCTTCTTTTCTGATGATATATGCTGGACTTGAACTCTCCTAAATAAATGATAGGATACAAAAAGACAAGCTGATAATTTTAATATTTAGGACATTCCATACTGCAGGTGCTCGATGAATACCTGACTTGCAGACAGTATTCCTAGCTGTTGGATTCCTTGTGCTTGACTGTCCATGCTGATGTGAAGCCTCTCTGGTGCTGAAGATCTGTTATCAGCACAGTAATCAGTGAGTTTTTCCTTCCTTCTCCCCACCCCTCCCCATGCACCATTTAAATATTCTCTGTGGTGTGCTCCCTTCCCAGGGAGATGCTTCCTGCCAGCTGGAAGTTGGCCTGCTGCATTCCTCTATAATGGGCATTTTTCCTTTGCACTGCCCATTCTTGTTACTTAGAAGTAAGTTCTTTGCTCATAGAAAGCTTAGCAGTTTTCCTGCTACCAGTCATGGGCATCAGTATAAGGAGCTTTTGTTTTATATCCCTGTAAATTAAACACTAGGTACAAAGGATGGAAGTCAGTCATATGGAGGAATGAGCTCTCAAAATACTTGGAGCAGTGGGCTGGGGAGATGGCTCAGTAGAATAAGCAAGCACTTGCCTGGTAAGCTCAAGGGCCTGACTTCAATCCTTGGTTCCGCCAAAAAAATAAATAAATAAATAAAATAAAAATACTTGGAGTATGGGAACTTCATGAAACAGGTTCACTGACAAATTTATTTATTCTTTTGATACAGGGTCTTGCTATGCTGTTTGGGCTCATAGTAATTCTCCTGTCTTAGCCTCCCCAGCACTGGAATTATAGGTGTGTGTCCCTACACGTGCCCAAACAGCATGCAGAGTTCCAGGGATCAAACCCAGCCCCATTGACAACTTTACAGTAGGATCAGCTCCAGTCTTCCAAAACTTTTTTGAAGCTGATGATTGATTATAGAAATATTTCATCAGCACTGGGAGTGTGCATTAGGTGTCCCCTCTTCATCTTTGTCATTTCCAAAAACTCATTCATGTGTCAGCTCAGCTTAGATTTGCAATACATTATATTTCTCTCATAGAAGAATTTGTACTTTTTTAAAATTTAGTACAGGGTCTACAGGATCTCACTATGCAGATCAGACTTGTAGTGATCCTCCTGTTTTCAGCCTCCCAAGTGCTGGTCTTACAGGCATGTGCACCCACTCCCAGTCTTAATTGCTGTCTCAGTGCACCCTGGAGGCAGGGCCAGATGGCAAACCAGGGATCAAACCCTGACCCCTGTGTTTACCTAAGCAGGTGATTTACTCTGCTGAGCTATCTGGATGGCCCTCCATAGAAGAACTAATATTTTAAAAATTCTGAGTATGTGGAAGAGAAGTAGATGGATAGACAGGTGGATAAATGAAAGTGAGGTTGTGTTACTGTACCACAGATGTCCACAGATCCAGAAGTACCTTTTACAGCGAATTGAGCAGTAGATCCTGACAACACTGCTCTGCCGGTGCACCCAGCCACTACTTCACTTTCCCATGGGCCTAATGAAGTTTGAAAAGGTAGATGTGGGGGGTTGTGTTTAGTAACAGCAGCGATCATCTTATTTTTGCTGAATTCTTCTTTGGTGCTATGCACTGTTCTAAGTATTTTATTTATCTTCTGAAACACTCATTGTCAAAGGTAGACACAAACTCATCAGGTGGTAGTGGAGCGTATGCAAGCGGTGCGATGTCATTTACCACACCGAAGAGTGATGTTCTCAGACCTGCTACAGATGATGAATCTTTAAAAAACTGTGAGACACGTAAGAGACACAGTGATGAATATTGTATTTCCCACTTATATGAGCCATCATAGAATAGGAAAATTCATGGGTACTGAAGTTGGAGCTTGTCAGTCTGTCAACTTGCACTGGGTGGCTCTGTGAGGAGGGCCCCTTTTGTGCATTGCTTTGTATGGCGATCCACAAACTCCCGGGCCTGTATCCAAATGGCATCAGCAGCCTCTCACCTCCTAAAACTGTCTTCAGACATGGTCAGAAGCCCCTGGGTTAGGGAGTCAGGCAGTCTCATTGCTCAGAAAAGCTGAAATTTGAATGCAAGACATTTGACCACAGAGCTTTCTCTTTGGCATTCCCGTGTGAGCCTCTGCAGTTGAACAAGTGGCCTTGGAGCTAACCAGAGCCACAGAATAACTGAACCAAGTTGCCACTTGTGGAGTTAAGGAGGCACCTGTGAAATGTCTAGCTGCCTGCACATCTACATCCTTTGCCTAAAGGCTTAGTAAATAATTGTTAATGCCTGTAATCCCAGCACTCAGGAGGCTGATGCAAGAGGATTGCTGCAAGTTCAAGACCAGTCTGGGCTACAAAGGAGCTCAAGCCCAGCCTGAGGTGCATAGCAAGACCCTGTCTCAAAAAGACAAAAAAAAAATTTGAAAGAACCGTCATATTATGTCAGAGCAACAAACAAGTAGCTTTATCCCCAGCATTCTTAATCAGTGAAATTGGTTCTAGAAATTCCAAAAATATCTTAAATCCTAAATGGCTTGTGATGCTCTAAAGCTTATTGCTACCTAACAAATATTATCCATTGATGTTTACTTTCTCTCAGCAGGGAAAACAGTCAGGTGCTGCTGAAGGACAGAGATACATCCTGGGAAATGCATTGTCAGATGTGATGGTTATGGGAACACGATACAGTTTTAGTATACTTGCGCAAACTTAGATGATGAACCTACTCCATCCCTAGGCCAGAGTGTGGCCTGGGGCTGCAAACCACTTGGGTGTGGTACTGTGCCACGTACTGCAGATAATTATAGCCCAATGATAGTATGTGTGTAACTAAACGTATCAAAGCATAGAAAAAATACAATAAAAATACAGCATGAAAGATCAAAACTAGTGCTTCTGTGGAGAGCACTTCCCAAGGATGGGCTGCAAGACTGCGTGCCACTCTACATGGTGAAGGGTTGGCGAACACGGTTACCACACACTTCCTGAGACAGCACGCGTAGGCCACAGATCATAAACGCACTCTATTCGTAATAAGTTAGCTTTTTTACTTTTAATTTTTTATTCTCTGTCATAACCCTAAGCTTAAAACACAAACATTTTTTTTCTTTTTTTAGAATTTAAAATTTTTTATTTTTGAACTTTTTCATTAAAAGTTAAGACACTAACACATCCACTAAACTGATCTTGACAGGATCAGTTTAATCAGTGTCACTGTCTTGCATTCCACGTTTTGATTCCAGTGGAAGATCTGCAGGGCAGTGACATGCATGGTCATCCTGATAACAATGGACCCTCTACTGAGCTCCCTTCTGACAGGCTGCTTGATGTTTTACAGTTAACTGCATGGCTTGCTTTTAAATAAGTGGAGTTACATTCCAAAATAATGATTTAAAATAGTGTATAATAAATCTGCACACCAGCGACAGTGACTTAGTATCATGATCAGATATCATGTACTATATACATAATTGCATTGCTACATACTTTTATGTTACTGACAAGGTAATGGATGCTTTTATACCAGCATCACTGCCAACACAGATGCATTACACTACGACATCACTATTAACAGGAAGTTTCAAGGCCGACCAAATAGCTTAGTGGGTTAAAGCGTCTATAAGCAGATGCAGGGCCTGGGATTCAAACCCCAGTCCTGCTGTGCCAGCCCTGCCCCCTGGGGTGCAGTGACATGGCAATTGAGACTGGGCATGGTGGTACACACCTGTAATCCCAGCTCTTGGGAGGCCATAAATAGGCAGATCACTAGGAGTCCAATCTAGTAGTAAGACCCTGAACACCCTGTAGACCCTTCCCTAAAATACAAAACAAAATAAGAAGTTTCTGCTTCATTATAGTGCAATTACCATAGCATGTGTGCTTTTATCATTGGCTGATATGTGGTTCATGAATGTACATGAATTTTTTTTCTCTTTGAGAGAGTGGTAATGGAAAATAAAGTTAAGATGGACCGTGGTATATTCAAAAAGGTGTGCTTTGCAATAGCTTCTTCTACAAATGTCTAAAAGTACACTCACAACATTTAAGTGTCTTTGGATTATTAACCAATTGTCCATGTCTTAGAATAATAAGTGGACATGACAAGGCAAACAACAGCCATAAAACTCAATAGATCCAAGTTCAGTTCTTTGTGGGCAACTTAACATCATTCTGCTTCAGTTTTCTAATCTTTGAAGTGGAAATTGCTGTGTAGTGTTCAGATGATAATTAAAAAAGAAGTATATGTCAACTACTTAACAAAGAGCCTTACACTACCTACCAGTGCTCTGTGTACCACTACATTGACAATTAAGTCTGCAAATATTACTTAGGAAAGCAGTCTCATTCTCGCTGATAACCAGTAGCATTTGAAGGGACTTGCCTCCTGGGAGTGATCAGGAAGGTACCTCTCCCATTACATGTTGGCTTGGTAGAGTTGTCTAGGATTGATGGACGGACATGTTCTGAGCCAAACCTTGGTTCCTACTAAACAGAAAATGCCTGCTGTTCATGGAGAAGACAAGCAAACTAGCCTGTCTCCTGGTGTCCTTCCTTAGAGCCCAAGCTGTCCACCACTTCTGGCAAATCCCTTCATGCCTCGTACTCAATACTTAATGGATTTCAGAGATCAGATCAATTCATTAATTTATACTGGTTCAGTGCAGAGGGGAATTAAGACATAGTCCCTTGTCACAGAGTTTTCATCTGGCCTATTTAGTCAGTGGGTCATAGGATTTTCCTTATTTAGTATAATCTATTGCTTAATGCTTTATATCTAGTAATAGTTCAAAAGCAACAACTTTATTTTTATTCTCCAAAATACATCCATGTGAAATACACCTTAAGTCTAATGGTGTTTGACATCCTCAGGAACCGAGGTGCTCTTTCTTGCCTCAGTATCTTACTCCTGGGGACACAATTCTGTGGTCTATTGATTTTGGATAAGAAATTGTTCTTATTACTGGCTTTTTAAATGAGTCAGGCAGAGATAGGCACTTTTACAGAAAATGTTTCTAATTTTTCATCTCATCTGAAAATGACTTTACTATTTAAGATTTATCTGAGTTACTAAATCTGTTTTTGGGAGTTGGGAAAGAATATAACTCTTTTTGAATCCTTGCTTTCTGCACGTTTCCAGCTCTTAAAATATATGTGAGACATGAGCAAGATAACAATCTTGTTAATACATGATAAACATCCGTGGCTTTGTTTTTTTAAATGTTTTTATTTTTATCAAATAGGTTATGTAACTGAGAATTTTTTAAAGAGAATTAAAAATAATAAAAAGAGAATTTCAAAACAAGATGATAGGAAATTAATAATGGTTATTATATGACATATTGCTGTCTTCAAAGTAGTCACTCAGATTATCAGATATAGATAGGCATGTAAGACTGATCAGATAATATGAACACTGAGTTCCTTTCAAATGAACTAATAGTCCATGGCTTTGTTTTATATTGACATCTGCATCTGTGAATTAAATGTCTCACAGAATAGACCAGTAGCTTTTGTACCGATGACTGAGGTTACAATCACTATAAAAACCACTTTCTTTGCTAGAAAGGCAAAGAAATATGGTAATATTCCAGACTAAATTTTGGCCTAGAGAACTATTATTAATTCAAATACTTTAAGAGTCATGGAAAAAAAAGTCACTAATTTACTATGTCACCTTCTTTTGTATAGGGATAAAATTATCTGGTCATAAAATTAGAAACACAGGTCTGAGATACAGCTCCACAGCACTGCACCTGCCTGGCGAGCGTGAGATCCTGGGTTCAACTAGAAGCACAAGGTGATGATGTGCTAGGCTGGGAGCATGCTGAGTCCCTTCGGCCCCCTCTGCCAGCGCTCACCGCGCAGCAGCTCAGCCAGGCTGCCTCGTTCTTTACAGAAAAACATTGCTTTTTAGTTTTCTATTTGTTGTGTGATTGTGTTCAATTTTTCTTTGCCTTTAGACGTTCTTTTCTTCCTGTACTTTTACCTTTATTGCAGGGGGTCACAAGGTTGGCGGTATTGTAGTTGAGGAAGATAGCCCCAAACTGAAATCCCTTGTGATTTATGGTAGTTTTTTTTTTTTAAAAAAAAGAAAGAAAAAAATTTCAAAACAAGATAACAGGAAGGTTACAGTGATTAGCAAGTTGTGTATTGCTATGTTTAGTTCCTCAGAGTACAATGTATCAGCATTGAATTGTCAAAAAAGTGTTAGCTTGGAGATTTCAATGATCTATGAGAAATTAATAACATCTGGACCATTATATATATATATATATATATATATATATATATATATATATATATATATATATATTGTTTTTGTTTTTTCCTTCCTTACTTTTCTCCTTCCCCTATTCTAGTTTCCCTTTTCTTTTGAAGTTTCTTCTCATTTTACAATACCTATTGTACATTTTTTTTTCTGTATTTTAGGGAAGGGTCTACAGGGTGTTCAGGGTCTCACTACTAGATTGGACTCATAGTGATCTGCCTGTTTACAGCCTCCCCAGAGCTGGGATTACAGGCGTGTACCACCATGCCCAGTCTTGATTGCCTTCTCAGTGCCCCCAGGGAGCAGGGCCACTGCAGCAGGCCCAAGGACGGAACTATTTGTTCCACTGAGCTATTTGTTCCACTGTCCTGCTGTACATCTTGGATCTTATTTACTTTTTCAGTTTCTCACACTAGGAGTAGTTTTGTTTAGGCCCAGAGAGAAATCTATTCCTCTGGGATAAATCTCAGAGATTTATCTGTTCCTGTTCATTTCTTAGAAAGAGTAAAGAATTCTTATTCCTCTGATATTGGCCTTTGGAGGCAGCAAAATGAATAGAGATGCTTAGTAAATGTCTCTTCAATGCATATAACAATAAATGTTTCTTAATATATACTTCTCATAGTATCTAACACACCCTTGTGATTTGGATCTGTATGGTGAACGCCACTGTGTAGGAGGTGACATCAACTACACCAAAAAGGTTTTTTTTTTGTTTTTTTTTTTTTTTCTATAATAATAAAACTAACAGCTCAGCAGACTAAAGCACCTGCTTAGGCAAAGCGCAGCAGCAGGGATTTGATCCCTGGCCTGCTGTGCTGGTTCATCCCACAGGGCATGCTGAGATGGGAGTTGAGACTGGGCTTGGTGGCTCACGCTTGTAGTCCCTGCACTTAGAAGAATGAAAACAGAAGAATCACTATGAGTCTAATCTACATAGTGAGACCTTCTAGACTCTGCCCTAAATACAGAAAAACTAACTAATAAACTAACTAAATAAATAAACTCCAGGGAAGCACATGGCACAATTATAAAGGAAAGATTTATTTACTTAAGAGACACAACCTAAAAAGGACTGAAGAAATTCACATGCTGAGGTGCAATTTAGAGTCTCACTAGCATTTGGCGTCTTGGTCACCGTCATCACACTTACTGTTCCCCCTGGCTCTGTAGAGCCCGCTTGACGACGGAGCTTGTCCACTTGAAGTGCTGAGGCTGTCGCTGCTGTCTTTCATTCTGCAGCAATAAGGCTCTGTGCCTGCCAATTTCACCCTAGAAAGGGAAAGGAATATCTTTTCTACCCCAGAAATATACTTGTTTTTCCTCAAGTTGTTATTCTCTAATCTAAACTAATCTGTGCACAGGAGTGAGTCACAAACACTCAGATTTCTACAATTTCCCTACAGGTGCTCTACACGGAGTCTGCCTTGTTATTAAAATCAAGATCCATCTCCTCAGCTCTTAGTTAAAATGAACAACTCATTTATATACAGTCTTATGTAATACTAAGTCAAGGGCCAGGGAAATAGCTCAGTAGAATAAGTGCTTGCCTGGCAAGTGCAAGGTCCTGAGTTCAATCCCTGGTTAAAAAAAAAAAAAAAAAAGAAAAAAAAAAAACCATAGTACTAAGTCAAAATATGAGATCTCTTCACTATGTACTGTCATGCTTCTGGTGCATTTTTCTCCCCAAGTAATTTAATGACTTGTTATGCTCTTAAACATAATTCCTTGTAAGGGCATTAAGAACATCCCAGTAAGCCCTTCCAAAGGAAGTAATGACGACATTCCCAACATGTTGCCTGTTAAGGGCTGAAGAAGTCATCATGAGTGTTTCTCTGTTTGGAATGTGCTCCTCTCTAGGGGCTGCCCCATATGCAGAGTTGGCTGAGAGGGACTTGGGCAGGGATTTATGTAAAAGCTTCTCTGGTCACTCAGAATTGGAGCTCTTAGTGGAATAACCAGGGCAGGGAGAAGTAAGTATAGAAGCCCAGACTGTGGTTGATTTCATGCTTTTCTGGCTGGCCTGCTGTACCCTAAGCATGGTACAGAGAAGCCTTGGCAGGGACAGGAGGCAGCTGGGTACATTAAGAAAACCCTTTTGTCCTTGCTGCTCTCTAACAGGGAACAGGCCTTGTTTGAGGTGACAGATGCCAGTGGACCAGAGAGGTCTGAATATCCGGAAGCCTATTCTTGGTTAGAGACTTCCAGATTTTAATTGTTTGGGATGTTTAGATAGAAGTCGGTGGTATTTCAATTTAGAAATATCCTGTGGATATTTTAAGGAGAACGCCATGCCTTCCCAACAAAAACAACTACTGTCATTTTGATATCTAATATAAAACTCTTTCCTCCTTTTCTTGATTATTTTTTTTAAGTTTTTAATTAATTAATTATTTGGTACAAGATCTTGTTATCCATTCAGACTCATAATGATCCTCATGTCTCAGCCTTCCCAGAGCTGGGATGACAGGCATGTACCACCAAACCTGGTTTCAGGGGCCAACTCAGAATGGGGCTGGAGCCAGCATAGTTCGTGGTACCACGGATCAAACCCCAGTCCTTGCACTTGCCACACATGAGCTTAGACTGCAGAGCTGTCTTCTCAGTCCCCTCTTGATTATTCTTTAAAGAAAATTATCATTAGGAATTTCAACAAGGAAATCATGTGAGACAACAAAATATTTCAAAATCTATTTTTGGATGCTGTTGGAAATAGCCGGCTATTTATCATCACCAAGGATAATGTGGGAACTTCAGCATTAAAAATAATATCCTGAGTAACCCAAAAGGGAAATTAACTTTTTACTTTGAAGGTGTTCACAAGCACAAACAAAATAATGAGTAATCTGGGTCTCCTGAGAAAATTGCATTTCCCACCAGCTTCTTCTTACTGGACTCTGGGTGAAACACTCTCTCCCTGGCTTTTAATTTATCTCAAGAGACTTCAAAAAGGACATTTTTAAAGTAATTAGAAAGAATGTATTGTTTTATTAGGTATCAGTTTCTCACATTGGTAAGCCTCTCAGAATTTGACAGTTTCCTTAAAAAGTGAAGCTGCTATAACTATCCAAAATAATAATAGTAATGTATGACCATTTGGATTGCAAAGGACATTTAGACTCATGATACCTTGCCCTGCCAGGGTGGTACAAAGGATTGAACACCTTTTCACACTTCAAGAGAGAGACACAGCTTCCTCCAAGGTAAGGTTTTGAAAATTAAGGGCTTGGCTAAGTACAATGAAACACATAAGTAATTTCACTCTTAAACTTCATAATAGATTTGAAAGTATGTATGGATAAGTCATATAAATTATTCATGTTGTATCATGGTTCCATGTTCCTATATAAATGCATACAGTTGAAAAGGACAAATTGATGTCCAGAGCCATCCTTTAGATAGATAATCATTTATTAGAAAATTGGAAGCTCGCTCTAGGACTGCCATTTGACAGATTTGGATTGTTGAACCACCTTCTGAGTCCTATTGACACACATGCCTTTGCATGGTAACCCAGGCTCTGCTGCTCTTAGCTCTGCCCTCAACCCTCACCCAATAAAATCCATAAATGTTTTCATCTGCTAGTGGTTTTCAGGAGTTGTAGCATATGTAGTCTTGCTGTGAATGATCTTAGCGATACATACTTTTAAAAGATTCATATTCCCCTAAAGAAACGCCTAACCACAAATACGTTCAAAATAGTGTGACATGTGCTGAAACAGTATCAGCTTTGAGAACTGGACTTCTGTCCCAGGCTGGTGGCACATCAGAGGGAGGGAAAGGTATATGAGTTGGGGGGCTGGAGGTGGAGAGTCAAACAATTGCAGGGAGAAAACAATAAAAGCATATGAGCACATGTTCTTCCCTTGCACATTGATGTGGAAAGGAGAATTAGACACTAAAATGGGCAGGTATGAAACGTAGAAAGAAGGGTGGGCCAAATAGCAGGCACAGGGGCTAGGGATTTGATCCCTAGGCCTGTGGCGCTGGCCCCGCCCCCTCCGGGCACTCTGATTGAGACTGGCACTGGTGGCACACATCTATAATCCCAGCTCTTGAGAGGCTATTAACGGGTGTCCGATGTAGTAGTGAGACTCTGAACACCCTGTAGATCCTTCCCTAAAATAAATAAATAAATAAATAAATAAATAAATAAATAAATAAATAAATACATTTACTGTCAAATCATCTAAAAACTCTGCAACATGTAACACAAATGCCATGATTGAACACCTCGCTTCTTGGTCTTCTAAATGTGTGCCATTTCTAATGCCATTTCAATTATTATTATACTCTCTTTTTAAAATTTGAAAAAGAATGAAGACAAGAAAACAATTAAGGGGCCTGGGGAGATAGTCCTGAGTTCAGTCCCCAGTACCGCAAAGCAAAACAAAAAAAAGCTCTTTTTTTCTTAAAAAAAAGGAAGAAACAAATTAATGTTCACTGAAAGCAAGTATTAATATTCAATTATTTGTCAAATTTTGCATAACCATATCTATTAATCTGAGCAACAGATTTGATGATAAAAATAGGGAATACAACAACCATTGTTAATTTGCTATTCTGGTTTTGAAAACATGTATGTTACCCCATTTTAGTCTTTGTATCTGCTGTTTTTACTCTTCAAAAAAAAAAAAAACTCTGAAAATATTTCTGCACTTTGGCCCCTCAAAATACATATCTGAGCTGAAGTTTAGGACATTAGTCAAATTCATTAAACTTTAGAATACATCCCAGAATCAAAAGAAAAAAAATAGAAATTATCAAATAGTATTTAAAAAACCCACAGTTTCATTCACCCGTCCAAAACTTTGCTGATGGTGTGTGTCTGTAACTGTTTCCCCTGATAATATAATTCTCTGAATTAAAGTGGCTGTTTTTCTTCTGTCTCCAATTTTGCCACTCTGTCTCCCTGGAATATACCATTAGTTTTGTGCCGCTCCTGCCTATCCATGTTGACAGACTTCCAGAACGTTCGTGAGTGCTGCTCGTAAGAAATACCACTTTTCTCTTCATCACTTTCTTCATGTAATTTATAATCTTGCCTGTGCCTGATTTAGTGAAGAGATTGAGAGACTACTTGAGACTTAGCTTAAAATGAATCCAGGCTGTTGTAATCTTTGTAAGGAATTATTTGCTCTTGTACATAAATAAAAATGTGTACACTTATTTTTATTTTTATTTATTTAATTTTTATTGAAGAACAAGTAGCAATGAGACAGTTTTAGATCCAATCAGTAGGACAGGTTCAACATTTTATACCTTGCACCTTGTTTTCGTAGTGGCTTTCTGTTGCACAAGGTGCATACGTGACACTCCATGCACAAATACTATTAGAGCAGATGCCTCTGATCAATGAATTAAGAAAATGTAGCTGCATACCTGTCTTTTTTCTTTTTTTCCAAATGTACAATTATTTTTAATCTTAAAGTTCATCCCTCCTAGAGAATGTCAAGATTAGGAGTCTACAGTTTGGCAAGGTATAATCCTTATACTCCTATATTAAAACTATATTTGTAATAGTTTCAAGATATACTTGGTTTTATTGATGTTCATATTTCATTATATAGGAAAATATGTATTTAGACTTAAATATGAATATATATAAAAATAAAATTGTCGGTCTTGGCATACTATGAAGAATTATAGGTGGAATTCAACATAACATGTCTTCTTAATTCAGCTCTAAGGAGTGTAATAGTTTTTTTTAAAGACTATAAAACTGATATGAAATAGCTTCTAGTTTCCTCCTTGTCATAAGCTGTGCAAGTCATTTAGTTTCCTTGGCCTCAGTTAACACATTTTATTTTTTGAAAATTATTTATTTACTTATTTATATGATACAGGGTCATGCTACATAGTTCAGACTCATGGTGAGCCTCATGTCTCAGCCTCCCCAGTGCTGGAATTATAGGCATGTGCCACCATGCCAGGTTTTGGAGCTGGCATGATGTGCCCAGGGCTCTGGGGGTAGCCCAGCATGTGGTGCCAGGGATTGAACCCAGGTCCTTACACTTGTCAAGCAGGGGCTTAGACTGCTGAGCTATTTCCCTATCCCCAGTTTACATATTTTAAAATTGAGAATACAAAATAGTTATGAATCCTTGACTTTTTCTATTATACTATTCTGAGAAAATGGGGCCTAATGTTCAGCACATGTATTTTATTTGTTGCAAAATATGACTTGCACTTCCACTAGCATGGCAGATGGGACACTGTCCTGGAAGGAACCTAATTAGATCCTTAATGAAACACTTGGGTTTGTTGTTAAATTCCCTCGAAGTAAGTAAAATAATCTCCAAGCCCAAGCCCTGCTCCTCCTCAACTATAAGGCACAGTTGAGGCAGTGCGGGGCCCTGGAATCTTGAGCAGATAATTCTTCTAAGAAACAAGCCAATGAGAAGGACTGTGTGGAAGAAGACGCCACTTTGAGTGCTGTACATTGCCATGTGGGTGCTGGGCCCGCAGTCAACAACAAGCAGGGGGACCGGAGCCTCATATTTGGTATTAAACCAGGAGCCTCAAAGAAGCAGCTGTGGTCCGGGGTTGGTGGTCTTCCTGGGAACCAGCAAAACCTAGGTCTTCTTATAAGGTGTCCACCAGATTTTACAGTTTATAATCAGGCCAACTTTGGTTCACAAAGCGACACATCTGCCTTCGACCTGTCAGATAATAGAATAGTTGCTTATGAATTAAAAAAGTAAAGCATGCATCAAAATAATGAACAAACAGCAGAAAAATATCAGGAATGATTAGTGATTAAAAATAACTAAATGAAATATCTTGATATAAATATGTAAATATTGAAAAAATTCTGCAAAGTAGATTAGCCACATCAGTGAACTTGACAATAAAAATTAATACACTGGGCCAGCCAAATAGCTCAGTGGACTAAAGCGCCTGCTTAGGCAGAGTGCAGGATCCAGGGTTTAGTCCCTAGCATGCCATGAAGGGGGGCCCCGCCCCTGGGGTGCATTGAGACAGTGATTGAGACTGGGCATGGTGGTGCATGCCTGTAATCCCAGTGCTTGGGAAACTGAAAACAGGAGGATCATTACAAGCCTGATCTACATAGTGAGACCCTGTAGACTCTATACTAAATACACAAAAAATAATAGGGCCGGGGGGATGGCTCAGTGGAATAAGCACTTCCCTGGCAAGCGCAAGCGCAAGGGCCTGAGTTCAATCCCCAGTTCCACCAAAAAAAAAAAAAAAAAAAAAAAAAAAAAAAAAAAAAAAAAAAAAAAAAAAAAAAAAAAAAAAAAAAAAAAAAAAAAAAAAAAAAAAAAAAAAAAAAAAGATAATAAAAAAAAATAATAATAAAAAAGAAAATAATACACTAAATTTATTAGAATGTAATTCAGGAAGAAAAAAGGGCTGAAAAATATTAGAATAATTTAAAATACTGAGGATAAATGAGGTCTAATATAGTAAAAATCACACGAAGAGAAGAAAATGCTAATCAAAGCACAGCAATGCTTGAGAATTTTTCAAAAAAGCTAAAAGCTGCAAATTCATATTTTCAGAAAGTACAATATTTCCTAGCAGGGTAAATAAAAGAAAATAAGTGCCCACTATTACATAGTAGTGATTGTGTAGAAAGATGAAGATGAAGATTTTAAGGCAGCCTGAAAGGAAAGAAATCATATACAAATAATGATCCTTTTACCAACTGGAAAATGCTCAACAGTGATAACGGAAAACAGAAGGCAATGAAATAATGTATTGGAACAGTTGAGAGCAAAGTGTACTTTCTCTAAGTCTGGGAGTGAAAGCCTTTATCAGATCATCAAAACTTGATTTACACTGAGTTTATGGATTTACACTACAGGAACTTCAGTTCTAATGTTCATGCCTTTGATAGGTGATATTTTCCGATGACAAGTCAACTAAGGTAGAGATCACTGGCCTAGAGGTAATTTAAAAATTTTACACCTTTGGAAAGAATAATCATTCATGGATCAATTGAAAATGAATTTTTAAATACTTAAAGCTAAATGATGAAAATGTAATATGTCAAAATCAATAATTTTGATGGAACTCTATCATTTATGTGTTTATGTTAGTAAAAAAGTCTGACAATGAAGTAAACAACCATCTTAGGTATTTAGAAAAGAGTAAGACAAGAAGCACAAAAAAAAAGAACAAAAATGGCAGAATTTCCTAAGTGGAAAACAAAACTGTAAGAAGATTAATGAGGATAAAAACTTTCTGAAAACATTAAAAATTAGACTATCTTTCGGTAGGATTTCTTAAGAAATAAGACTATAAACGATACAAGGACAATTAAGGACACATAAATATAAGACCAATCAAAAAGAAAATACTGTAAGCAACTTTGCACCAGCAAATTTGAAAACCCAGATAAAACAAACCAATCCATAGGAAAATGTGACTTATGGAAACTGAATTAAGAGTTACAAAATTCAAATAGTTCATTATTAAAACAACTGAGTTTGTACTATTCAGTCTATAGAAAAACTATAAGGAAAATTTTGCCTAAAGGAAAGATCAAGCCCAAATACTTTTACATGTGAAGTTACTGAGACTCTAACAGTTAATTTCTATCTTTTACAGATCTTTATGACAATTTTGTTTGGAAAAATGTTCCATAAATCATTGTGCATTGCCTAGGCACTAAAAATAAGTACAATTTGAGAAGAGAAAATTGTAGGCCAATGCTCATTGAGAAATCTAAACAATTACCCAATAAAAACTTTACTTGAAAACTGTAAACATTGTCAAATTATCTTCTTAGGGTAACTGTAACAGATAGATAATGAGCATGAACGATTGTAAAGAAGTCAAATCTATGAGTCTTTCTTGGAATAAAATAATAAATTAGTTTCAAACTCTTCATCACAAAATCTAGGCAACTGTTAGGGTTTGTGTCTAGTTGTTGCCCCAAAGCCTCATGCAGTCATGGGGTGGACTTCTAGAGTTTATGATTAATTCATAATCCAGTGCTGGGATTATGGGTGTGAGTGCTGCTGCAAATGTGAGTGTGAGTACTGCCCCCAGCCTGGGGCGCTAGCCTGAACGCAACATAAGGGAGAAGACAGACCTGCTCTCTGTGGCCACTGTTGCTGCTACTCCTCCTTTTGCTCTCTGTCTTTGCCAGGAACTGCTGCTCTCTGCCATGTGCTGCTCCGCCTTGGAGCCAGCTGAGTATGGACTGAGACCTCCAGTAACTGTGAGCTAAATAAACCTTTCCTTCCTTCATTTTGAGTGTTGGGTATTTGTCCCAGCAATGAGAGAAGAGTAACTTTGATAGCAACAAACACATGAATCGGAGTGCAGCAGTTGGGAAGCAAAGATATCAAAAGATGTCAAAGTGAGGATGCAGTCCTTTAGGGCTGAATCAACAGTCACTGGATTCTACAATCAGAATTCTGAACAAGATGCAAATGTTAAACATCTGGACATTGCAGAGGATAATTGAACTATCCAAAAAATGGGATTGGAAGGAGGGAAGTGGCAGGAGAGGGCAAGATGGTGTCTTTCTCTAATTTCCTAAAGGCGTCAATAGATACTAGGTAAAACTGAAACGTCAGTTTTGTATGTGTGGTGGTAGCTACTGAATCTGGGCCTTGCTCATGATAGAAATATAATTTTAAAAATATATGGAGTGCTCACTTTAGCAACACATATACCAGAAAGAGAAAGAAGAAAATGGAGCTAAAAACTAAATGTCATGTGAAATAATTTTAATGTTCCTACTGTATGTATGCTTTTATTCTAAAATAATTTGTGTTCCACATTAGGTTGCATTTAGGAAAGAAGGTACATTGTATATTCAGCAGGGTTTGTCACTGGGGAATCGCTCAGCCTTTGGCGTAGACAGTTGTTGACACTGGGTCTGTCCTGTGCTGGGTAAGCTGCTTGGCATTGCTGGAGAGTGCCAGGGTCCTATACCTGTGATGACCTAAATCATCCCTATACGTCATTAAATGCCCTCTTGGGACTTGGCACTATCTTAGATTGAGAATCACTGTCAGCTCTTCAAGGTTTTCATATCTCTTCTCGTAAATGTAGTGCAAACTCAAAAGCGAATCATTTATTTGAAATTTATTTGGTTTCATGTTGGAATCCTTTTCTTCCATTACACTAAAACAAAAATAAATTTAATACATAATAAACCCTCTTATCTAATACAGCCATTTGTACTAATAAAAATATTGGTTGAAGCAGTGGAGTAGAAATATACATAGATACTTTGTGTAATTAATGTGATAATACTTACCTAGCAGTATTCACCCTGTCAAGCCTTCAGTTCTGTGACACAGTGACATTCATATAGTTGTACAGCTATCACCAATTTTTAAGACTTCCTAATCTTTCCCAACTTCATATTTTATTAAAATGCATGTTATATATATAATAGTCATATGTCAGACTTTTGAGGCCAATATCTGCTCATCTAATGTGGTCATCTGATTGGAATTCCCCTGCCCACCATTTTTGCATGAACTACACTAATAATGCCCTCTCCAGTATAACCAGTTTCAATTTTTGAAAAAATGAAACAAGAACTGAAAGACATTTGGGAAGGAATCAAAGTTCAGGATCCCCGCAAATCCCCCTCCCCCACCTCCCAATAATTTTGTCATTGTCATGCTCATGACACATTTAAAAGCACATTTTAAATTACTCCACATTTTACTGTCTTTGTAGCATACTCACAGTGTTTATGTAAAGCAAAAGGAAAGAATTTTATATAAATTGCTTTTGTGCTTTATCAGTTTTCATAACATATGATTAAGTTATAGTTTTTTTAAAAAGTTGGGTTCAAGCACAGTTGACTCCTAGAAAGCATCCTGCTACCCAAATGAGCTGACAGGGGTGGAAGGCTGGGCACTTCCAGAAGGCTGTCTGCTGTGAGCGCTCCAAGCTGAGGAAGTCACTGACAGAATGACCTGGCAAGTTGGCCACTGTATTAAGTTAAGATTCTAAAAACAGCATGTATCTTTGTGGTGATGCATTTCATGTAACAGCGTAACTGGGCCACAGGCTGCCCAGATATTTGATTAAACGGAGTCCTGGTTGGGTCTCTGAAGGCAATTCTTAGCATTTGAATGAGCACACTAGGTGAAGCAGCATCCTCATGGGGGGAGGCTTAGCTCACTCAACTGAAGACAGGAGTACAACAAAGGCTGGCTGAGGGGGACTTCTTCTGCCTCTTTGCTCCGAGCTGGGCTTTTTCTCCTGGCCTTCATTAGCTGTCAGCTTTCCTGGATCTCAAGCCTGCCAGATGTAGGCTGTGGGACTTCACAGCATTTCCAATCCTGTGAGCCAGCTCCCTGGAGGGAGTCTATGTGTGTAATGTTATATTTTTATTATTATGTACATATTTTTATACAAAGGCAGCTCAGTGATGGTATTCAAAGATACTCATATTGTCTTAGCAACATTTTTATAAATCTAAAATTATTCCAAAATAAAGTTTTTTTAAAAATAGCGCATACCATATGATCCCTCTTTTTAAAACCATTTCTAATTAGCTATCCTTTTCTTTGTATTTATATATTCTGTTCACCAAATGTTGGTAATCTTTCCTGTGGGAAATTACTTATTTCCCTATTTAGAACTTGGTATTGCTTGAATTAAAAAAAAATAAACATGTATTTCATTTTACTACACTGATGAAGTCGTTCTTGAAAACTTTTGAAATTCTTTGAGAAAGTGACTTCTAAAATTCTCCAGACTCCAAACTGACAATGATGTTTGGTTTTGCATTAGCTTTTAATAGCATGGGCTCTCAGTTGACACTCTCTTTATGGACCCAAAGATGATTTCATGATGGGATTCCAAGGTTAAGGATTTTTTTTCTTTTTTTTGGTGTTAGCTCAGGCTGCCTTAAGGGCGGGCCTGGTGTGGCTTGTGTTACTGGGGATCAAACTGCATCCCCCTGCACCTGACTGAGTTTGCCCAAGCAGGCGCTTTCAACAACTAAGCTAACCCACAAGCCTCTGAGGTTCCAAGGTTAATACCATGCCACAAGCTTGGAAAAATGACCAGGTTGTGTTAGTATAGTACCTTGTTCCTGACTGCTTTAGTTCATAGAGGCTACTATAAGTAAAGCTGAAATAATGTGGCTTATAAAAAATAGAAATGTATTTCTCACAGTCTTGAAGGCTTGGAAGCCCAAAAATAAGACACCAGCCCATAAATAAGACCCTTTAATGTCTGGTAAAGGGTCTTGTTTCATGGAATACAATCTCCTGAGTTCTCACGTGGTAAACAAGCAAGGGAGCTCTGGAGAGTGTCTCTTTGATAAGGTCACTAATTGCACTTATGGAAGCCCCACCTCATGATCTAGTCACCTTCCTCAGCCCTATCTCCAAACGCCGTCACACCTGGGCCTAGGGTTTCATCCTATGAATGAGGAAGGGATCACAAATACTCTACAAATACTCTCCTGCCCAGCTTCTTTCTGCTGACTATATTGTAAATTTTGAGGGAGCTATTTCTTTTTCGTTCCAAGATTATGAACTCTTTGCAGTTGGGGAAAGAGTATCACTTTCATGTTAGTGTTCATGTCACCTAGCAGAGTTCTCCCCCGTGGATCACAGAAGGTTGTTAATTGTATGTCTTCAACATTGCTATGAGCCTAAATTGGCCACAGGGGCAAACAGAACCCCTGGCATTTTCTAGGTGTTCCTACTCATCAAAGTTCAGTTTCTCTCCTTCCTTTCTATTTTCCTCACTTAGCTTTTTTTTCTTCTTGTAAAAAAAAAAAAATGCATCTTCTGAACGTTCTGACTCTAGAGTTATCCTGGTCATTATATTAGGTCTTGCCTTTAACTGATGTTTCTAGAGTCTATAATCTTTATTTGTTTATTTATTTATTTTTTTGTTAGCTCAGGCTGCCTAAGGGTGGGTCTGGTGTAGCTTGTGTTACTGGGGATCAGACTGCATCCCCCTGCACCTGACTGAGTTTGCCCAAGCAGGCGCTTTCAACAACTGAGCTAACCCTCTGAGGTTCCAAGGTTAATATCATGCCACAAGCCTGGAAAAATGACCAGGTTGTATTAAGATAGTATACGAGTGCTTCTCAAACCTTATGAGGCATCAGAATCCCTTGGACACCTTTTGAAACAGAGTTGTGGGTTCATTGTTAGCAGTTTTCAGTCAGTGGGTTTGGGGTGGAGTTGGGAGATTTGCATTTCTAGTGAGTTCCCAGGTGATGCTGATGCTATACTTGGGCTGGAGAACCCATGTAATATTCACCTCTACCTTTGTTTTTTTGTGGAACCTGGGATTGAACTCAGGCTCTTGCACTTGCCAGGGAAACGCTTATTCACTGAGTCATCTCCTTGGCTCTATCCGT
This sequence comes from Ctenomys sociabilis, assembly GCA_004027165.1. Classification (NCBI taxonomy): domain Eukaryota; kingdom Metazoa; phylum Chordata; class Mammalia; order Rodentia; family Ctenomyidae; genus Ctenomys; species Ctenomys sociabilis. The sequence goes on from PVKA01003502.1 coordinate 61,919, forward strand.
GTAATATTCAGTGACCTAGCATGATACAAGCAGTAGTTGCCATCTAATCCCCAGTGCAAGGAACAATGGAAAGACCCAGAGTCTTCTAAGTCCTGAATTTAACCATATAATAAAAATGGCAGGAAGACTATATTTAGCCTTAAACTCAAGGTCTAAAGTCTTTATTTTCTTATCATCATCATTCTTTCATTCAAATAGTTTACATAGGCCAAAAGTAAAGTTCGTATTTCTAGAGGAGGAAAAAAAGTATTGATATTTCTATCATAGCCTACAAAAAGGTTAATTATGGCATGCACATCTTAAGGATCTTGCCGTGTGAACCATCTCCAGAAATACATGCCATAGAACTGAAATAGAAATGATTATCAGAGTGAATTATCGCCCACACTCCCTGCACACATCATTTCGTACCGCAAGCCTTTTCTCTGCGAAGAATAATGGCTTTACATTTTACTTTGTGATAGCACTCTAATTGCTAAATATAATAAGGGCATTATGCTGCAGAGCTGAAAGACTCCGAGTAAAAAGATAAGTCAAATATAGTAATCGCATCCAGCCAATGAGCCTTTCAAGTGTACCCCTTTCCTCCCACTCTTTCCCGGGCTGTGAGATCTTGTACAACCATTGGAGCAGTACCCTAGCAGAGAAGCCAGCAGGGACCCTGGCACCTGTCTAGTCCGGAGTCCATAACTCAGCCCTGCTGGCAAAGTCTGGCTTCCCACTTGTTTTCACTAATCAAGGTTATTGGAAAATGGGCATGCCTGCCTTCATGAGGAGACAGCCATGGCCATCTGTTTACATTTTGTGGGGTTGCTTTCATACCATCATGACAGAGGGAAGTCATTGCGACACACCCTGTGTGGCCCAAAGCCACAAATTTTTGCTACCTCACTCTGTACCAAAGCAGTATATCTGCCCCTTTGCTAGGCAGGTGAAAAGTCCATCCTGAAGAGAAAGCGGCAGCCCACACTGTCCAATCCCACAGGCGCAGAATGGCCTCCCTCCCCCAAGCACCACAGGAGCTGTGGTCCTTGGGTGGGTCAGGGCTGCCCCTGTGTAGGAGTGGAGAATAGAGCATATGTTCAACTGTGCAACTCATTGAACTTTGAGCAAGACCCTCTCCATCTCAAGCCTGCCCCCAAAAGTGCTTTGTTCTTGCTCCAAGTTTGGTGTTTTGCCCCCACACATGTACAGAGCATGTTAACAGCCCAACGTTTGGAGTTTGTTTCAGGCAATTGATGAAGTCCTTTTTCCTTGAGAAGAAAATCATTAATATCATATTGTCTTTCAGAAAATACACTGACACTTCATCACATAGCATCCTTCTGCACCCAGGCCTATAAGGGAATGCACCTGACGCCGTGCCCTCGTATTTTCCTCCTTATAATCACCAAGTGATTGAAAGCATGTAAGTGTGTTTGTGTGTGAGTTCACCTAAGCATTTTTACATAGTGTATAGATCCACATCTCAATTAAAATAATACAATAAGGCTGGATAGCCCCAATCACTCTTATATTCATATCAGAAGGAAAATATGCTTATTCTGTGAACAAATGGAAACCTCAATGTATGGTTCCCCACAGCTATGCAATGAATCCAAAAGGAGTGTGTTAACAACAGCGAACATCATTTTGTTTGTCTGTTTTTCAGCTCCTTATTTGCCATCTCCTCTGTGCCAGAAGCCCCCTGTGCTGAGGGCAGTATGCAGAGAGGGGAAGAGGGTCTGATGGCGTGATGGAGGAAGTCAGCATGTCATGACTTGTCATGCTGTCCCATGTTTGTGAGCACTGCTGAGAGGGCGCTTGAAGAGCTCCAGAGGAGCCCTGGAGATAGAGGACCTGGCCTGCAGATATGTCCATCCAGAAAAGAAAACACAATCTTATGGTGCTTCTTTTCATTCCCTTAGTCCTATAGGGACTCTTTGGCTTTCACACAGTAGGCACTCTGTGAAGGGATGAATAATAATGAGTTAATGAATATACAAAAGGCAGGGGTGGGAACTTCTCTTACACAGCTGCAACATGGGAAATAGGGCAGAAGGGCAGACACACTGGGAGAGGAGCCTGGAGAGGAGGGTCAAGGTACAATTATGGAGTACCTGTATACCATCCCAGGTATGGTTTCACAATTCCATATGCCAACACCATGGTTACTATCTCTTGCTAGTCTTGTGATAAGCTGTAAAGACACATGATTCAGGCTTTGTCTAGCATCTTACTATCTCAGTGAAGCAAAGTTAGTTATGCATATGGCATGGGCTCCAGATGCAGACTGCCCAGGCTCCCACATTATTTCACAATGCTTCCATTTCATTATTTATTCAACTGAAGTCATAGTGGTTGTAATGGTTAAAATGAGATAATGAACTGAAAACCTTCTAGCACATAGGAAGTACTCAGTAAAAATTAGACACGCTAGTTAATGAGGAAACACATTGAACACATGACTCAAAACACAGTGGAGAGTTACAGAAGATGAGCCCTAAGTTCAGTGAAGGTGGCAGTGTTGGGGTGTAGCCAGCAAGATTTTGAGTTTCAAAGAAAACCTGTCCAATAGAAGATGAAGTAAAACAGAGTGGCAAGGAGACAGAGGCCAGCTCAGCGAAGGCCTTGTGAGTTATTGTCAGTGTTCAGGCTTTGTCAGAAAGTTACTGGGAACTACAGAAGGGACTAAGCATTGGAACCACAAAATCATAATCGTGTGTTTAAAAGATGGAGGAGAATGGACATATTCAAGAGTTCATAGAAACTGAATAGGCAGAAATTGTTGATGAATTCAGATTTAAGATATGAAGGGAGGAAATGTATGGCTCCTATATTTCTCGACCAAGCCATCACATGACAAGTATATTATTAGTCAGCTTTCCATTGCTGTGGCAAAATACCTGAGAAAACCAACTGAATGGAGAAAAGATTTGTTTTGGCTCATGGTGTCGAAGGCTTCCATCCATGGCCACAGGGCTCTGTTGTTTCAAGCCTGTAGTGAGGCGGTATCTCATGACAGAAGGGTGTCCTTCGTCCATGGTGGCTGAGTGGGAGCAGAGAGATGGAACACGAAGATGCCCCTCCCTAATGATCTATGTTCTCCAACTGTGCCCCACTTCCTGAAGTTTCCACCAGCTCTCAATAGTGCTATCCACTGGGGACTCAGCCTTCAGCACAGGAGCTTTCGGGGGATGTTTAAGACCTGAACTGTGACAAACAACATGTCATTTGATCAGATAAGAGCTCCAGACATAGCAGACTTTCAGGAGCAAAGACCACGGGAATAGTTCACATGGATTTGCCAGCATGGATGGCAGTGGAGCTCAGAAGATAAGTGAACATGGATGCTAGGTGTGGATGAGATTTCCAGGAAAACAGATGAATAAAGAGCATAGCCAAAGGCGCCAGAGCAGTTCAGAGGAGCTCGAGCAAGCAGGACTAGTCAGAGAAAGCAGATGAAAGATACAGTGTGGTGATAGCAGAAAGGGAGAAAGGGGGAGAAAGGACAATGGGACTAATATTAAAAAATGCTGCTTCAGTTTTTAATAAAGACTGAAAATGGTCCACTGCAGGCCATAGGGAATCTCTGATCACGGGGATTTAAAACTCTCCTAGATAGGGCCAGCCTGATAGCTCAGTGGACTAAAGTGCCTGCTTAGGCAGACACAGAGGCCAGGGCTCAATCCCCAGCGTGTCAGCCCCACCTGCAGGGCCCGCAGAGACTGAGACTGAGACTGGGCGTGGTGGCATGCACCTGTAATCCCAGCACTTGGGAGGCTGAAAACAGGAGGATCACTGTGAATCCAGTCTGCATAGTGAGACCCTGTAGACTCTGTCCTAATTACCAAAAATAAATAAATAAATAAATAAAATAAAACCTCTCCTAGATAGTGAATATGCCTGATTATCCCTGCCCCAAGTTACAGCAAACACTAAAATGTACCTAATACATCATTAAATTTGTTTCATAAAACATTTAAGGGATTAAACGTTTCTCTTTAAAAATGTTACCAATTAAATTTTCTAATCTTTTGTATTTAAGCCAATTATTTTTTCTGTACATTTCAGTTATTATGATCTTAAGAATTTGATTTGGGCCAGGGAGATAGCTCAGTAGAATAAGCACTTCCTTGGCAAGTGCAAGGGTCTGAGTTCAGTCTCTGGTTGCACCCCAAAAAGAAAAGAACTTGGTTTCTTCACTGCTGATAGAAATGCAGACTAGTGAAACCACTGTAGAAATCAGTGTGGAGATTCCTCAAAAAACTCAGATTGGAGGTCCCATTTGACCCAGCTATCCCCTTGTTGGGTACCTTTCAAGAATAATTAAAAACATAATAGCACAGTGATACAAATGTACCCACATTTGTAGCAGTGCAGTAGGTAAAACTAAATCTTGCAAACAATACAAATGCCCATCATCCAATGAATGGATAAAAAATATAATTTTTATACAATGGAGTACTACTCAGTCATAAAGAAGGATAAATTTGAGAAATTGCTAGGTAAATGGATGCACCTTGAGACCATATTATTTTTTTCCACCACAAAATGGCATTTTATTTATGTTTGCCAAGTTAGTAACATGTGACACAAGTTTTCCTAGTGACTAATAGCTGACTTTAACCAGATAGGATGTTTATCTCAGGACTGAGGTAGCTTGTTTGCTTTAGGCACTGAGGTCTAGTCCCACCTATACACGATTGATTTTGTTGAATTCAAGTACCTACAAAATTTGGACTGGCATCATGTATGAAAAGGTCCTTTAAAGACTTCTCCAAATACAGCTTCGCTAACTGCAATGGAACTCCCATCTCAGACAAAAAAAAAAAGAAGGGGGCAGATATGTTGGGAGCCATGGGAGCTAAGAGACCATATTCTCAAGTGAAATAAATGGAACACACACGTCTAAATACTGAATTGTTTCTTTGGTGTGAGGAACCAAAAGGGTAAATAAGAAGCAAGGTGTATAACATATCACGTGAATTGGTAATACAGAAAGGGGAAGTAGGGAGGGGGAGGGGAAAGGGAAAGGAGAAAACGATAAAAGAAGGATACAATGGAAACAAAGCTTTGTAAATGAGGAGGGGAATGGGAGTTGAAGGGGTAGGAGGGGAGGGGATTTGAAAGAAAAATAGAAGAAACAGCATACATCATGTATAGGGACAAATGCCCTATGATGAATGGGATCATTGTGATCATTGTGTATATCTAAATTGTACCAATAAGCTCAACAAAATAAAATTTAAAAAGAACCTGGAAGACCTAGTGACCACATTCAAAGAAGGGTACAGAGTAAATGAATAAAGAAGTAAGGAGAGTAAGCACAAACCCATCTTTCGCAAGCATAACTAGAAAAGGGCAAAGGAGAGGAAAGAAAGCAGAACACACAGATTCAAGGAACACAACATTTATTTAAGATTAAAGGTTTGTTTTTCATGGAGTGGGAGAAAAAACAGCTTAATAAAACAGCTTAATGATGAGAGAAAGATTAAGAATATTCAATCAGTGCTACTTGAAGAAACAAGCAAACATGGAGGGATCCAGATCTGAGGCTGGATTAGAGCCTTTGCCTAGAATGTGCAAGGGATCATGAGTCCAATTGCAGGGGGAGAGAAAGACAGAAACAGCGATGAGACAGAGAAAGATGACAGAGACAGAGAGAGAAATGGAGACACAGAGAGAGAGACAGAGAGAGAGACAGAGATCAGACTATAAATAATATTTGCCTTCTTTAAAATCTGAGTCTATAGACAGAAGGCGAAGAAGAAAGATGTCAGATTTTCATACCTTAAATCTATTATTAATCATGAAATATTAAGTCTAAGACTCTACCAAGTAATTCCAACACCACCATTCAGTACAGTTCTTATAAGGATCAGAAACTACAACAATGGCAGAGGGGGAGCATTGTTATAGCAGTTAACAACTCACATTTCATGAAAAGGAAAACAAAAAAAAAAAAAAAAAAAAGAAGAAGAAGAACCCAGAGTACTGTGACACAGAGTGTTGTGCAGATTCCTGTTGAGATTTGGCCCTTATTCTTCCCTGAGCCAAGAAAAGGCAAGAAATCTGGAAGTAAAATGCCCACTTATGTTAAGCAAATGGATTTGTCAGAAGCGCCATCTGATGGATTAGCTGCTTTGTGTAGAGAAGGCAAGGCAGTATGTGGCAAGTATATTAACTCTTTAGGGCCACCGAAGCAACATTAACAAATCATTCTATAGTACAGAATGAATGGTTCTACTAATGGCCCTAAAGAATAAGTGCATCCTCCAAAGACTCTCATGTAAGGCCCGGAAGATAGCTCTGTGGCATAACACCTGTCTAGCAAGCACAAGGTCCCAAATTCAATCCCTGGTACAAAACAAACAAACAAACAAAAACCCAAAGACTCTCAATTAGTCATTTACCTTCTGAAACTCAGAACAACTGCAAGTGCTTTTCAAGGGCTAGGTCAGGGGCCAATTCCCACTTTGCAGATGAGGAAACTGAAGCTTGTTCTAGGTCATTTGGTTAGTTGAGGACAGAGCTTAGATTAGATATTATCCCGCTACTTGATAAAATTTTGGCTTTAATATTTCATTATTAATAACAGCTGATAATTAGCGTTGCTGCTCTAATGTTCACAGTCATTCCGGTAATCATTTCTGGGAATTATTGCCCTTAAACATCTAATTTTTCACAGTGCAAATAATTCCTATTCTTTCCAGGGAGTGAATAAGGGCTTGTAAAAAGGTTGGCTTGAATGCTGTCATGCAAAAATGTTGTTTTATTTGTGACTTTTGCTGTTGTCAAATAATTGTTAGTTGTAGAAATATAAATGAACCCTCAAGTCAATGAAGGACATAGGCAGTATTTTTAGAATCAGCGTCAAGTTTTGCAATTGTGTTTATCAGGCTTATCCCTTGAACAAATGGGAGCGCTTTTGTAAGTGTCTCTCCAAAAGTCGTGGGTGTTTAGGACCAAAAGAAGCACAAAGAGCCTGGGCTCAAGGCTGCTCTCTTACCAGTAGACTAACAGGCCCCAGAATGGACCCTCCCAGGCTTTCTTCCATAAGGCTACAAAGCGAGGAGGCCCATTTACCTGAACACAATGTGGAACTCCTACAGTTTCAAGTTTGGTGGCCACTTCCAGAGACAGAAGGATAGCATCATGTACTGTTGATATTATTACTCAGGCTTGCTGTAATAAAAATGCCACCAGTTCTTTGCAAAACATATATTCAGTTACTAGGCCTCTCTGTCTTCAAAGAAAAAGATGAGTTAAAAAGGAAATAAGAAGAAAATTTAATGACTACATGGTAAACCTGCACAAGTTGAAGTCATGAAGTTTAATTCCATTACTCACCTACCTCCAAGCCTCAAGGCTTGTTTGCATGCCACAGGGCTTTAAAAATTGCAGACCTAAATGTACGAGTCTGAGTTCCTCTGGAACAACAAAAAATAAATAAAAACAAAAGCTACAACAGTAAATCACGCTCTGCAAGTACAGTCAAATCCTGATATCTCTGACAGTGATTCCTCACATATTATGAATGCGCTATCATAAAGCTTATAGATTAGGGAATGGTCTGTAAGATTCTTGCCTAAAATCATAGATTTTTGGTCAGTGGGACAAGAATTAGGGAAACTCAGAGTTCTGAAGGTGTATGGAACAGGATATTGCTTTTACTTGTTTTGTTTTGTCTTGTCTTTGGTGATTAGATTTAGGACATAGGTGTCAAAATAACCCATTTTAATCAATGTTAGAATCTCCCTGTTGTTGGTTTCAATGACTTCTACAAACAGAAAAGCAAGCTGGAATACAGGCAAACTCTGCTGTCTTGCCCAAGTAAGAGATACATGTTATTATTAAGCAAAATAAAGATATGGGTCAAAAATATAATTGCACCCAACCCTTTGGGAAGCTGGGACTTCTTGTGATATCTGTAAGTAAGAATAGCTACTGATGAATTCATTCACTAAAGTGATTCTCGCATATGTATGTTGTCTTACACATTACAGAGTTCTCTCATTTATTAAGACCTAGCTTGGGGTTCACAATTGTGAGGTGGACAGAGCAGGTATTCCTAGGCCCTGGATGAGCAAGTTGATACTGTGAATGGTCCAGAGTTCTTTCAAGGGACTAATACTGCCCCCAAAGTCCCATCAATAGAACCTTCATGATGAATAACATTTCTTTGCCTACATGAAGGCTGAGCTTTCCATGGCTCTTGCCATTTAATATAAATACTGACTAAGTATGTGCCTGAAAACATAAGTATCCCAATGCATGTCTTTATGAAATTCAAACGAAATACTTTTTTCTACCAACAAAGAATAAAATAAAAGAGCACAGATTAAACATGTGTTTCCATTTGATTGTTGGAATACAAAGAGTACCTTAATTAATGAATTTGTTAATGGCTCTTCCCCCTTTGCTCACTATCCAGATCTCAATGCCAGAGAGTTTGGACTGGGGCCATAACATTTATCTGTTCCTCCAAAGACCATCTTCTCCCACACTGGAGCTGAAGTTGCACAGTGCACTTTTGCCAGCCTGCTGGTGTTCCAGACGCCTTTGCGCTTGCGCTCCTCAAGGACTGTAAAGTAGTCTTTACACACCAGCTGTCTGCGCCTTTGATCCCCCAATTTGCATATGGCACACTGCTGAACAAGGGAGCTTCTCTTTCTGTTTCACCAAATGCAGGTGTGAGAACACGCTTCAGAGCTCTCCTGAGTAGCCATGTAAACTGCCCACCAGGTCAAACATCTGAGAAATAAACTTTAATAAATGCAATAAAAGCTACAGTATTTGTACTGCACTTTTCTTAGTCATCTAAAAAAGTTTTTGCTCTGCCAATAGCAAACTAGAAAATGGCACAAATCATTGTGAGAAAAGGTTAGCAGTTACGTATTTTTTTAGCCTGAATTAGGTTTGTAGAAAAACTTTTTTCTAAAGTCGCAAGTAATGAAATATACAAAAAGCTTACCACATTTCTTTTTCATGTATATTTACTTTCAAAATCCTTCAAAAGACATAAGAGTTCCTGGACCCTAGGTCCTTTCAAACATTCTTTTTTCTCCTGCAGACGTTTTCTACAAAACGTACTTATTTCCTACCAAGAACATTCCATGAACTACTCAGATGGGAAAAAGGTTTTCTTTTCTTCCTCAATTATATTTATATGCACAGATGTTAACTGAGACGAAAATAAAGGTAGAGTGAACCTGTACACATTATAGAAGATGTAGTTATATTAAAATATGATGTGTCTTCAGCCTTGATTCAGGATTATTGAAACCAGAAATTCTAAGGATATATAAAAATCAAACTTTTACCTGTGGTGTAAATCAAACCCTAGGGTAATAAAGTGTTTCTCCTTTATCTCTTTAATATGTCAAAACCATATTATACCTCCTATAAAGAAAATGTGACTTTCGCAGAAGTTAAGAATTTCATTATTCAGATTGTACTCAACACCAAATATAAGATGATTTTAACTCATTGTTTCTCAATAACATAAAATAAACTATATGGAGCTGAATTATAACTTTAGTCCACATTTTCAAGATTACTAAATGAAAGCTAAAGAAATAACTCAATTTTCCCCCTAAATGACTTCTTTCATTTTTAAGCTCTGCTTAAAACTTCAGTTGATTCTGCAAAAGACAAAAAGAAAACCTTTCTCTACTTTTTAAAAATTAGCTTTTAAGTTAAACTTTATAATCCTGTTTATGATCATTCAAATTCTAATTTCACATTTTATAGAGAAGAACAAAAACACTTGGGCACTACAGTTAGTGTTGTTTAGACTCCAGAGAAGTTAGGGTTGAGGCTTACGCTGCTGCGATAATATTTAGATCCGAAAGTCAAGCTTCCTTTTCTCTTATACAGCATTTCTCTGGCTAAGCCCAGGCTGTCCCCTCTTCCCTGCTCTGTGTCAGCTAGCCAGAGTCCTCTTTGGATTTGCACTGCAGAGCCTGTGTGGGGCAAGTGGAGGACTCTGGGTCATAGGAACTCCTGCACCAGCTTTAATCTCTGACCGGCTTGAGAAGTCTCTGTTCTCAGTGAACTTGGCAGGAAAACTTATTTTGTGCCATAGAAATGGAGAATTTTCCCAACCTTCTTTCATTTTGAATATCACTTCCCTGTCTATTGGTGAAACCACTGGGAGAGATGAAAGAACTTTGCTCTTCCAGGAGCCTGCATTTGAAGTATGAAGTTAAAGCCCCATGACCTTCCCCAAACCTTTTTAGTCTCCTCATCATCATGCCAGGAGCTCATTCTCACATTTGTTTTATGCGTTAGATCTATTTCTTACCCTCTTTAGGTGGTGCCAGCCTGTTTTCTTTATCAGGTTGTTTGTGCTAAATAAATAGATTTGTTCTAATGGTGTGATTAAGGAATCTTAAAACACCTATCTAATCCCAGTGAACTCTATGATGTAAGGGCTGTGGAACAGTTGGTTCACTAATGGCAAAAATGTGACAAATTAGTATGCAAATTGCCTTACCATTGCCTCGAAAGAAGATTTTGTCTAACAGAACAATCCCATTTACATAAATATATGTGTAGCATAATAGATACATAAGACTTGGGGTGTGCAATTCTTACAATAACTTGCTTCATGAATCATAACCTATAGGGCCACCAAACAATTTGGACCAACAGTCCTAGGGTTAAGGGCCATCAGAGGTAAGAACCAAGGTTGTGTTTGCTCTTTCTTGAATGCTGCATTGTTCCTCTGTCTGTAAGCATAGCTTTAGAGACTCCACCAATATAAACACAAGACTACCTAGTTATGAGCCTGTGTTTATACAGCCTGGATCAAAAGCACAGCCGGCCAGGTTCATTTGCATTTGCTCGCCAAAAATGCCCTTGTTCCTTGTCTTAAAAGGAACAATAATTCATATTATGATGGCATCTCTCTCCAGGTTAATTTATATTTACAAATTTTAGAAAAAGCTTCACAGCCTGCCATGTTACCAACGCTTTCTTTTCTATTGCGTCGCGTTGTTCTTTTTTAAGGAACTGACTGTGTGGCAGATCGGTGGATCATTGCAGGGAGCACAGATGAAAAGCCTGTTATTCCAAAGGATTAAATTACAATTCTCAGTGAGCCACTGCCAAGCTACTTTTTTTTCCAAACCTGGGAAGGATTGGAAATAAGAAATGCCATGCCTTGAAAAGGGAGAGGAACAGCTGAGTGGATGAGCGAGGCAGGGTAACTATCCCAATGTTATTGTATTCTTTTCAAAGAACATTGTGAAGCAAATAAAAAAATTGTAAAATAATCAAGTGATTCACAAAAAATAACAACTGAATTTGTAAAGAAGTAGTGACATTATGAGATACACTTTTACTGAATTCTAAGAGATGAGTAAGAAACCAACCTAATGACATGAGATGTGTACTTTACTACACTTAAAACAAATCAGATTCCACCTTCACTTTCATGTTTCCAGGGATCAAGGGCTGAGGACAGGGGGCTTAAGGTGTGCAGATCCCTTAGCTACCCTTGGAAAGGATTATAACATATATGAAGGAGGAGACAATGAAAAGAAGTCTCTATCTTGGAGCTGGGTTTTCACATTTCCAAAACTCTGTCTTGAAAGCAGGAAAAATTAGTTCTGTTTGAGATTTCAAACACCAGGGAAGTTTTACATAACCTCGGAGAGTACAGGATTGGATTGGTCAATGCAGGAAAGAAAAGGAGATGTTTCAAATTTAATTCTGAAACATGAATGAACTCAGAGGATGACGCAGGATGTAGGTGGCCGTAGGCCTGGAAAAACTGAAGACAGGGAGAAAAGCTGAAAATTAGCTGCACACTCACTGCAACAGAGTCCACAGGATGCTGCTGCAGTTTTTTTTTTTTTGTGTGTGTGTGTGTGTGTGTGTTACCATTATAGCAATCAGGAAAAAATACCACACAAGATGCTATAATACAGAGTTTAAAAACATGCACTGAGGAGTCCTGTGTTCCAGGAAGATAGCAGGCATGGCCATAGGTGCCTGGGATTAAAAGGTTGTGTGAGATCAACCCCTGCTCTCAAAGAACCTGCAGTTTTTTGGACACAAGAGAATCACACAGCAAGTGAAAACACTGGCGCAGGTGTTACGAGGTTGTGCAGTGCAGAGAAAGCTGAAGAACTGCACTGTACTTCAAATGCTTTGAAGAAAGAGTAGTGTTGTAATGGGGGCTTGAAGGCTGAATAAGTTCTACACACACACACACACACACACACACACACACACACACAGGTTGGAGAGGCCAGCAGGAAACAAGGTGGAGGGTGGTGGGGTCAAATTCTGAAGGGCCTCTGCACTTGCTGAGGCCTTAACCAGGTAACTAAAAGGATGTTGCCTACTTTAAAGCAAGTAGATGGCCTAGTCGGATACGTGCTTCAGAAGTCCCGGCAATGTGGGGTAGGGAGGAACTCCAGCTTGTGGACAGCAGCCAGCTGGCCATTGGTCAGACAACAGAGAAGCCAATGAGGGGGCAGATTTGATATTTAGGACATGGTGCAAATAGCTCTTTATGAGCTATGAGAGTAAAGTGAGGAAGAAGGTGGGGGGAAGGGAACTCCAGGTCTGAACACCAAGATTCCTTGAAAAAGCCACCGTCTCTGTGTGCAGCAGGGTACTGCGGTGGCAGAGGAGGCTTACAGATCTGTTGTAATGTTTGTTTCTGTTTTTGTAAGAATCTTTTGGTTTGTGTCTTGCACTCTGAGTAACTACTGTGAACATAAAGATGCACAGTGTAGTAAATATTGGTTTTCTCTTATTTCATTTCAAAATTCTGTTTAATAAAATAAAGCAATTTAAAATCTTCTTTGTGGGCCAGCAAGATAGCTCAGCAGACTAAAACACCTGCTTAGGCAAGCTTAGGCACGCACAGGGACTGTAGTTCGATCCCTGGCACCACATGCCATCCCAGCCCCGCCCCAGGGTAGGCTGAGCCAGCCACAAAAATAAAATAAAATCCTATTGTATAGTCAAGAACAAAATTGAGCAGTGTTCTCACACTGCCACACCTTACTGTGTCTTCGATGAGATGCAGGGGCATAGGAAATATTTGGTTAGAATTTCATTTAATTTTTAACTATAATAAAACTTTATTCTAGTTGAGAAACCAACCACAGCACACCAAATATCATGACCACAGAGCCCAGCAACATGCTAGGTCCCTCCCTACATGCACTCCCCAGAGCAGATGAGGCTGCTTCTCATCACTGGTAAACAGGACAGTATCCTGAGGTTAAGAGTTAACTTGTTTAAGACTACTATTTTTATCACGTCCAACAACATATCTTTATAATCAAGGAAATCTTGAATTGGTGCAACCAATAAGAAGCCACAGAAGCAAATTGGCTGCTGAAGTTTACATAAGATGATAATTCTCATCAAAGCCCCTAATTTTAATTTTAACTCTTGGTGTTTGTCAAAAGAGCCTTACTTTTCCAGCTCATTGAATTTGCATAATTGTGATACATTTGAACTAATGGAATGTTTACTAAAAGTAGTCTCATTGATTCTGTGGAGTGTGACTCTTCAAAAGAGCTCTTCTAAAAAGGAGTTCTACATTTTAAGAAGATTTTTAAATCAGGAAAGAAAAGTGTATTATACTACATGTCTTTCTCTTAAAGCTTTATTTGTTAGATTGCTAACTAAGACTTCAATCTGTCGCACTCATTTAAAATTTAGAACTGTCCTTTTCCCAAATTCACATAGACCCTTATTCTTGTTCCTGCTCTGCTGTCTCCCTGGGAGCTCAGGAGTTGTGCGAGACCACAGCAGAGATGGTCTGATTTGCCAGCACAATAACCAAAATGCCTCTTCTGTTTTTCAATTTGCTCCATCATGACATCAAAATTCAGGGATGGGTAAACTAAGTCTGGGTTTCTAAAGCACCTGTTCAAGGATGCCAATGCATGCCTTCTTATACTTATCACTAGTGGCAATTTACTCTATCTATCTATCTATCTATCTATCTATCTATCTATCTATCTATCTATATTTATTTTTTATTTTTATTTTTTTTTAAGGGAAGGATCTACATGGTGTTCAGGGTCTCACAACTAGATCAGGCTTGTAGTGATTCGCCTGTTTACAGCCTCCCAAGAGCTGGGATTACAGGCCCACTGCGCCCAGTCTCAATTGCTATGTCAGCACACCCCAGGAGGCGGGGCCAGCATGGCAGGCCAGTGGCATCTGCGCTTGCTAACAGGCACTTTAATCTGCTGAGCTATTTGGCCTTCCTTCATTTTTATACTTTTGTAGGCAAAACAGTGGCCTGGACAGATCCTGGCAAAGTACATTCCAAGTACCTGGCATTCATGTGAAAAAAGAAGAGTTTATGTTAATAAAATTTATATTTATTTTATGTTTTTATAGCCTTATATTAGCAACAATCAACTCTTAGGCCTTATGTGGCTTTTTAACATGCTATGGGAACTTCATTGATGGCTTCTTGATTGGGTCTCAAGCACTAATCAAGCCCCTCACAAGGATTTTCAGAAATTTAAACATCTTGCATCAATCACAAAGAGTAAGGACCATAAGACTAATCACATTAGCATAATTTAAACATGCAGAGCCTGAACAGCTTTCCCCTCAAAGATCTGTAGTAAAAACAAAGGCACAATAAGACTGAAATGATTCATTATGCCTTCAACTTGTTTATATTATAACATATTTATGTGCCCAGCAGAACAAAACCCTAAAACTTCCATTAGCAAGTAGAGGAAAGAGGTTCTGTTTTACGTAAATCACAGTAATTTATGGTGAACATATACAAGCATTGTAACAAGGAAAAGATCCTGCTGTCTTATTATGTCCTCTTAGGGCGTCAGAAGCACAGTTGCATTATACATGTTCTTAGTAATCTACAATTTGTATTTCTGTCTTAGGCAGTCAGTAAATTTAGGAATTTATTGAATCAAGTTAGGATGTGAGGGAGGAAAACAAGTAGATGGCCAATAGGAAGTGACCCTATGAATGAACACTGAACCCTACCTGTGGGAAGAAAAGGTAATTTTATGTTACGTACTTAACATTTATACAGGAAGTAACAAAGAAACAGACTTTCTCCATCTGTGTAAGACCGCCTGTACCATGGTTATTGACTCCTTCGCCTGCTTGTGACGTTCCAGGGCTTCTGGCATTGCCATGAATTGTTTGCCTTATTTTGCAAGAGCAAGAATAAAATGCAAGGTACTTTTTTTTTTTTTTTTTTTTTGTATTTAATACAGGGTCTCACTACACAGATCCGACTCACAGTAATCTTCCTATCTTCAGTCTCCCAAGTTCTGGGATTATAAGTGCATGACACTTTGCCCAGTCCCATTCTCCATCTCAGCACACCCTGGGGGCCGGGCTGCCATAGCATGCCGAGGATCAAACCCCATTCCTTGCATTTGCCTAAGCAGGTGCTTTAATCTGCTGAGCTATCTGGCCCGCCCCAATGCAAGGTACTTGTCAGTAAGTGTTTGCTTATTACAGGCTAGGAATTGTGTTCATCTTTTTCAAAGAAAGCATCTCAGACAAAAACATTTAGCAATTTGTCAGTTTCTGCACTTACACCTAAACAATGAGTTGCAGATGGAGCAAATGCACACAGCTAAGTTTTATTCTTATAGGAAAACAAAATAAAATTTAAAAACAATCACATACTTTTCTATAGCCACTCACAAAATAGTGTCCTTCCTCCCAAGAGAATATGAATTCTCTGGTTCCTTGTCAGGACTTTGGGATGTCTACACCAGGCCTGAATTGACCTACTATTAATTCTTGAATGCCAGAGCAAGGAACTTCAGAAGCAGCTGTAAAAAAAAATGACTTAGTAAGATAAGTAAAAAGGAAATAGACATTTCGGTTACAATGTAGAGTTCTGCCGTAGAGCAGCTAGCAGGCACAGCTACCGACAGTGCTGATGATACCTGAAAGGGAAGCGAGGGTTCACCAGGTGAAAGGGTGTGAGGTACAGGAAATAGCAGTGTAGGCAAAGGATAGTAGCTTATGGGGAAATCTGAAGGAACTGAGACTTGTTTATTATCAAATGAAAAACATTAAATAAATGTTGGCTATATACCACTAAATCATGGATTCCAAGAAAAAAATACAGCAGGAGAAGAAGCTGGAAGGCATCCAGGAGCCCAGATGCATCCACTTAATTGTTATGGAGCTAGGGAGATAGCAGTGTGTGTGACAGAAATGGTCTCTGCCATCCATCAGGAAGCTTATAATTTAGTATGCAAGACAAATAAAAAATCAACGTAAAAATGTCCAACTGTAATAAACCCAATGGAGAAAACAAATGACATTCTAACTAACAGGGAGGACCTACTTAAGATGGATCCAGATGCATTTTCTGAGAAGGTGCGATTTAAACAGTGAACAAGGTTAGATTGTGACGGCCTGGTGACTCTTGTCAGGGAGCTGGACCTTTCTCCTGAGGCTTAGCCATGCTTAAAGGTCAGGGGATGTGGTCGCCTTGCCTTTCAGCCAAGTCACTGGCTGCTGTGCAGTGTAGGGAGATGAACAGTGCCGCAGATAGGGAGACCAGTTAGTAGCTTTTGCAGTCATCCAGGTGGGAAATAATTTCTGGAAGCTACAACAGTGGCATTAGGCAGGAATACTAGTACTCAACGACCCCTTTGGCATGAGCTCTGGGCCATCACAAAAAATGCTGTCCTTGGCACTAGCACAAGATCTGCTGTTTTCTGCAGCATCAGGCTGGATAGGGCAAGTGGATCACA
Organism: Ctenomys sociabilis; assembly: GCA_004027165.1. Lineage (NCBI taxonomy): Eukaryota > Metazoa > Chordata > Mammalia > Rodentia > Ctenomyidae > Ctenomys > Ctenomys sociabilis. The sequence goes on from PVKA01003502.1 coordinate 78,646, forward strand.
GGGGCAGGGCTAGCATGAGAAGGGTTTATGTCAGAAGGTCTTTATGGAAGCATAAGCCAGTATGGAGGCATTTCAATATTCTAGCAGTAAACTCTACCAAGTTGGACTAAGACATAGAAAACCAGGGCCAAGGTCAGGAGATGATAAAGAAAGAGAACACCTACATTTTAGAGACATACAAGGAAGCAAAGAGGAGAAGTTAGTATCAGGCTCTAGTTTCTGCTAGGGCAATCAGGAAAATTCATTTATTTACTCAGTTATATTTACTCAACACTTAGTGCGTAAGACACTTTTATTTTTCTGTATTTTACGGAAGGGCCTACAGGGTATTCAGGTTCTCAGAACTATATTGGACTTGTAGTGATCTGCCCATTACAGCCTCCCAAGAACTGGGATTACAGACGTGCGCCACCACACCCAGTGCCCCATGGGCAGGGCTGGCATGGCAGGCACTATAATCTGCTGAGCTGTTTGGCTGGTCCTGTGTGTAAGACACTTGAGAAACTTGAACTATAAAGTGACTTTGGGATGCAGGAGTAAGGAACCATGGGAAGGAACTTGGCCAAAGAAATAACTTTAGAGCCAGGCATGGTGGCACATGCCTATAATTCTACGCTCTCGGGGGCTAAAGCAGAAAGATCACAAGTTCAAGGCTAGCCTGGGCAACTTAGTGAGATAGTGTCTGAAGACTGAAAATAGGGCTAGGAATGTGTCTCAGTGGGAGAGCTCTGGCCTTTCATGCATAAGTATCTTGCTTTTATCCACAGCACCATTCAAAAAAGAAAATAAGAAGGTTAAGGATACAGCTCAGTGCTTATATCCTGGGTTCAACCCCCAGTACTGTAAAATAACAAAAACCAAAGAGCAAAACTTAGGAGTTTTCAGCATTAAAGATGTTACAGAATGCACAGCTACAGAATAGATGAGGTACCAAGGAGAGAAGTAACAAACAGAGTGGAGCCCTGTGCCACTTCAAAGTGTGAAGATTTCGTAGAGAAGAAGCCTGTGATGACTGAGGAATATCCACTGCTATAGGAAGAAAAGGAATCAGCAGAGGTGCAGAGGCTGAGAGTCCAGACTGTGTCCAAGAGGAGAAGGAGGAGGATGAGGATGAGGAGGAAGAGGAAGAGGAGGAAAAGAAGGAGGAGGAGGAGGAGGTTGGGGTTGGCTACATCAAAAGGTGTACAACAGTTAAGAGGAGTGAAATTTCTGAGAGCTTCAGCAACATGGAGATCATTGGTGACAGTTTCAGTGGACAGTGAGGAAAGAGGTCACACTGTCTAGCACTGAAGGTAAGTGGGAACTGGGCAGAGAGATGATAAGCACAAAATTAGTTTTTGTAGTGATTTCTTTCAAGGGGCTTGGGGGATAGACTCGAGCAAGTTTCAGTGGCAAATGGGGAGAACCAATAAGGTATTTTGAGAGTTGCCAGGACACAGCAAACAAGCGCTGCTGCCTCTTCTTATAAACACAGTTGTATTGAAACAAAGCTCTTAGGCTACAACAACATGAGATTCCTGTGCCCCTTCATGAACAGGTTTTGCTGACCCTTGCATTCAGCTGAACTATTACATGTTCCAGTCATTTTACCCCCAAACACATAATACCTACATGCACACATATATACATATAAAAATTCATATATAAACAGATAAACCAAACAAAATCACTTCCTAGGGTAAAAGTGCTACAGAAATTTTCAGGCCAGAATATCAATTCCTCGACAAAAATGACAAGAAATGCTTTGCTGATGTTGTGTGCCTGTTCTTGACAGCTCAGATCAGCAATTCTTATTCACCACTGCATATCCAGGACCTGGAGTTGAGCCTGACACATGGTAAGTATCTAACACATACTCACTGGAACGTGGAAGGAAAGGATCCAGGAGCTGCAGTAGAGGATTTTGTGGGACAACAGGCGGAGGATCCTCAGATCTGGGCAGGTAGCATAAGAATCCTGAGGTAAATGAGCTTGTGTGGAATTTTCTCCATTGAAGTTTGCCACACTTATGATAAAACAACTTCATGGGGAAGGGAGGCTAAAATTCATTTTAAGGGTATGCTGGGTGTGAACAAGAACTCACAGAGGCAGTTTGCAGCATCGCAGTAAGAAAGGGATGCTCCAACTGTTCTTATTGTGGTAAAGCAGAAAACAAAGGTGAGCTGACATGAGTTTAGGCCATCTTATGCCTCAGGAGTAGGATTGCAGGTCTGCTGAAAAGTAGGTTAGAACAACAAATCAGAAAATTATATGCCTGCAAATATAACTGAAGAAAAAGCAACCATGTGTCATGAATTGACAGATCTTCTGATATAGGAACATGGGCTTTTCTTTGAACACAGGGCAATGCTCTTGAACGAAGTACAGCTATAACATAGTAACTAAGGCTTAAAGTGTTGATTTCTTCAAAAGAAAGTGAGAACTCATAATGAGAAGTGATCGGAGCAAGAAATCCTTCTAGACTTTTCCTTTTTTTTTTTTTTTTTGGCGGAACTGGAGATTGAACTCAGGCCCTTGTGCTTGCCAGGCAAGCACTTATTCTACTAAGCCATCTCTCCAGCCCCTCGACTTTTCCCCAACAGAGTTTTGTTTGGTCAATCATACCTGTGACGTTTTAAACTCATTTTCTTGACCACCTGTTTTTTCCTATTCCTTCTATTTATGTAATATTTAAATAAATCACATCATTATAACAACCATATAAAACTTTCATGAACAGACCTTACAATAACAGCTGCTTTTTGGCATTACAGTTCTTATTAAACTATTGCCTGCTAACTCCGTTCTGTGTGCAGGAAGGGCACCAGAGGAATAGTCAGTGAATCTAGCAGCTCCAGGAAAAGAGGCAAGTTTAGGGAGTTTGTTCACTGGGGGTAGTGTGTGAGCATGTTACAGGCCCTGGCTAGTGCTGCAGGAGTCACTGGCAGCCACCTACATGACTGTATCTTCTTGTCAAGCAAGGGCTGATTCCACTGAGCCATCTCCTTGTCCCCTTGACTGTATCTTCTGACTACTGACTTGAGGTAGCTGTCCCTAGTCATCCCATGACAGGGACAGAATTCTGTGGCTTGGGAACCTCTCACTAAGTACTTGTTTTAGCCTCCTCTGGAATGCAGTTTGTGGAGTAATAGAAGAGTCCAGCAATGTGACTTTCAAAGAATCATAACGATGAGAAACTGGCCTTATATATCCATGGGAATTTAGCTTTGAGAAAATTCTCAAACAGCTTGATCTAGACAGAGACAGTAAAAGCTCAGGAAGCATCTTCTGATGCTATGTCACCTGGTTACTAAAAAAGAACACCCACAGCACAGTGGGATCCATGAACAATATAAAGGCAGGAATCAAGGAGTGATCAATATATTATTGTGAACTGAGACCTGAGACCCGGGAGCCCCTAGAGAGCAGCTCTGTAGTCCACTTTATGCTAAAAGTAGTGCTGTGGCTTGTGTCCTCCAAAGTTTCATGCTGTCATGGAGGGGGGCTTTTTTGGAGGCAGATGAATCTAGAGTTTGTGGCTCTTAACGTGCCCTAGGGCGGATAGCCTGCCTTTAACATGAGGGACAGCGTCTTCTCTCCTGCTCTTCACTGTCTTCTGCCACCATGAATTGTTGCCCCCGTGTCATTTGCCACCTTGGCTTGGAGCCAGCTGATTATGGACTGAAACCACCACAAACTGTGAACTAAATAAGCCTTTGCCCCTTTAACTTTGGGTGTCAGGTATTTTGTTTCAGAAATGACAGAAAAGTAGCTAAGACAACTAGGTTCATAAAAATGATTCTGTTCTCTACTGTCAATATTTTGGAAAATGGCTTCAAATTAGGAACTAAGAATAACTATCAAACCAAGAATATAATTTATCAGAAATCATATATATATATATATATATATATATATATATATTTCCCAATAAGAAAACCTTAAATATTAAATATTTTATATGAAGATGTTACTGGTGGAAGGTGTCCAAATGCCTTCTTTAACAAATGTGTATTAAGACCCGAAGAGGCTTGTCTTGTTTAAGGATCAAGGTCAGTTATAAGTCAATGTAGTTTCCTATCCAAATCTTTCAGAACTTAGTATAACGTTTTTCTCATTAGAATACCTTTCCGCTATATGGACTTTTCTGACAAGTTGAGATGACTGCATACTTCACAATCTGTTACTGTGGATGAGTAATAACAACCATTTATCATGCTCACTGAGTCTCTGCATCACACAGGGCACTTTAGAAATGAATTGGCTCTGGTCTTTACCCACAGCATGAGGCTGGGATCATTTGCAGATTCATTCACGTGTTGGTTGAGTGATGGTGTCTATGTATGGAACTTCAACCAGGGCTGGAGACCAGAATACCTAACAGTAGCCCCTGAGCTCTTTAACAATGTGATAACTTGTTTCCAAGGTGTTATGGTTTGTGTCTAGTTGTCCCCCCAAAGCCTCATGTAGTCATGGGGTGAGGACTTCTAGAGTTTGTGATTAACTCATGATCCACTGGGATTATGTGTGATCCAAGGCTGGGATTATGGGTTTTAGTACTGCTGGGATTATGGGCGTGAGTACTTCATCCCACCCTCGGGTGAAGAGCCTGAACATAATGTAAGAGAGAGACAGACTTTCTTTAGCGATTGCTCTTTGTTGTCATTGTTGCTCTTTGGCCGCCATGAACTCTGCTCTCTGCCATGTGCCCCTCTGCCTTGGAGCCAGCTGAATATGGACTGAAACCTCCAGTAACTATGAAGTAAATAAACCTTTCCTTCCTTCATTTTGGGTGTTGGGTATCTGTCCCAGCAATGAGAAAAGAGTAACTAAGACACAAGGGTAAGCATCACAAGAGAGAGCCAGACAGAGGTGATATTGCCATTGATGACCCACCATGGAACCAGTACAACATGACTTCCAACCTCCTCATTTTTGTGGACGTAGTCATTGAGCCCTACTTCAGCTCAAAGGAAAGACAACAGACTTTTATTTCTTGCTCAAAAGGAAGATCCTGGAACAGTATGTGGGATCAGAATTAATGCTGTGGACACTTTTGGAAATTACATCTGGTACAATTAGAATTAAAGGGATTCTTTTGTAAAAGGAAAACTAGATGCAGAAAAGAAGCACCAGATGAACAACTAGCATCACACCTAAAGGCTGAGTGTGCCTAATTCTACTCCTTTCCCTTTGGGGAGCTTTGCAATTGGTGCTTACTTAAAACTGAACAAGAATAAAGCATTGTTAACTCAACATGATTGAAGCTTTAATTTCATTAACTGTCTGGTTTGGTGTGTTGGGAAGCATGTTTATAAAATATATCCCTAGCATAAAAGTCTTCCCAATGAGGGAGAAGGGAGAAATTACTTTAATTGAGGAAAGTTTTTAAAAATAGATCATGTACCAGACTATAAAGAACAGCAGTAAGTCTCCTAAAGCTCAAAGTACACAGACATATTCTCTGACCACAGAATAATAAAATTACAAATTAGAAACAAACATCTAAACAAAAATTTCCCACCCACTTGGAAGTTTAAAATTGATCTACATAGCTCTTGGGTATAAAGGGAGCAACACGATTGCAATTACAGAATATGCAGAAAATAAGAAGAGTGAAAACACTACAAATCCAAGTCATGGACCATGCCTACAGCTATTTCTAAGAAGCATACAAGTCGAGAGGGAAGCAAATGGCAACAGTAGCAGCAGCAGCAATGGCTGCCACATCCATCAGTGGCCTGGGGCTTTCCGCGCATTGATTGATTTAGTTCTCACAGCAACCTGTAACACTATATGCATTCTCATTTAACTGAGAATGAGATTGGGGCACAGAAAGGATAAGTGATTTGGGCAAGAGCATGCAAACAGCCACTATCATAGGCCAAAAAGTGTTCCAAGCACTGGAGTTACAGTAGTGATGACAGTTGGTGTCATTACAGACCAATGAGAGGAATGAAAATCTGGGCCCCATTCCCTTCCTCCCACCTGAAACATGTTGGAAACCTTTGTATAGCCCAACGGGGAGTTGGAGTCTAGTGTCCTCACCAAGGCTTTGCTGGCAAAATGGGGCTGCCATCTTCTTCTGTGGTATTGGCTAGATTGAGTAATTACTATGTAAAAGTCTTCTATTTTGCTGCCCTCACGCTTACCCTTTTTTTTTGGTCCCACAGAGAAGGCTTTTGTTCAAGTCTTTTTTTTTTTTTTTTTTTTTTTTTTTTTTTGATCTTTACTTGTTGGAGTTTGTGGTTGCTTGCTTACTTCACTCAGCATCTGGGATATGGGAGACAAATCAATAAAAAAGAGAAGAACTGTATTTGAAGAGATTTTGCTAGAGTAGTGTGGCAAACCCATGGCACATGTACTGCAGCAGGCTCTTCGTTATTCCTGAAAGTTGCACAAGGTTCACCATTGCTGCTCTAGAGAAACAGAATCAATAGAATAGATGTATATATTAGATTACAAGATCAGAGGCTGCTGTATCCCACAGTGGCTGTCTGTATGTGGGAAAGCATGGAATCCAGTAGCTTCTCAGTCCAAGATGCTGAGAGCCTCAGAACAAAAGGGACAAAGGATGTAGACCCAGGCTGCACTTGGAGGCCTGAAAGCTCCCTAGAGAGCAGCTGGTGTCAGTCTACAGTGAAAAGCTGAAGAAGTTGGAATCTGACATCCTTGGATGATGGCGGTGGTAGATAAATGTACCTGGCCCAGCAATGTGGAGCCTGCCAGTGCTGCTTGGCTTTCTCCTTCCCCTGACAGTGCCGCCCACACTCAGGGCAAGTCTCCCTCAGTGCACTGCCCTGCATGTCATGGCCCTCTAGAAACACCCTCCCAGACACACTCAGAAGTGTGCTTGATTATTCTCTTAGTCCATCAAGTTGGCAATCAAAATGAGTCGTTGTCATGAACTAATCTCTGGGCTCTTCCTCTGTAGCTGGTCTCCCTGCTTCTCTTTAGGTCACTGTGGTCTTATATTTTTCTGTTACTCTTTTCTCATTGCTGGGACAAATACCTGACACTCAAAATGAGGGAAGGAAAGATTTACTTAGCTCACGGTTACTGGAGGTTTCAGTCCATACTCAGCTGGCTCCAAGACATAGGGCATCAGTTCATGGTGGCGGCAAAGAGCAAGAGTGAAATGGAGGAGTAGCAGCAACAATAGCTACAGAGAGGAAGTCTGTGTCTCAGTCTCTCTTATGTTACACTGAGGCTATCCACCTCAGGTTGGGTATAGCACTCACACCCATAATCCCAGCCTTGAATCACCCATAATCTCAGTGGATCACAAACTGTAGAAGTCTCTGCCCCATGACTGCATATGGCTTTCTGGGGACACCTAGAGACAAACCATAACATATGTAACATCCACAGCTTCACTTCACTAAGCTAGAAGAAGAGGGAGAGGCACATCTACTTCATCTTCCTAGAAGCAGAAATCTCCTTTCTGCTTTGTAAAAAAAAAAAAAAAAATCATATGTCACAGCGCATGCTCTTTCTCAGAGCAGAAAGAGAAGCTAAATGACAGAAATTCATTTATAGTGATGGGTGGGGAGCAAGGAGGGGTTTGGAGCTGGGCGCCAACAGGCAGGTCAACCAAATCACAAGAGGAACATCTGGGAATAGATGCTGAATTCCAGGAATTTTGTGTGCATAGGGTGAGTGGGTGGGTGTATGGGTAGGGAAGCTCTTCAGCATTGGGTTCTATTATCTGAATGAAATAAGAAAGAAGGAAGCCAACTGAGAAAGGAGAGGGTGAGGGAAAGCCAGAGATTTGCAGAAGTTCTGAGTCAGTGGTTCTGAAGTGTGGTGGAGTAAACAGACTAGAGAAATATGGTAGGACTGGTGAGCGCCGAGTCTCATAAAATCGGACAGCAGTCAGTAGAGTTGCTGCTCCCTACTGACTAGGTAGAGAATGTTGATAGGTTTGGGTTTAATTAATTACTGTTGCCAGCTTACGTATTAGAAGGGGAAAGACAGTGAACAGTATGGGAAAGGAGTGACTGGATTGGCCATCTCAAAGACATCCAAGTCATCTCAACTCAAACAGTTGTTAGTTAGGTGACAAATTAGATGCACTCCAGACCAGAAGAATGGCCAAACAGGAGATAATTTACATTGAGACTTCAGTGTTGAACGTACATGGTGTCGTGGATTTCTAGCTGGTGGTCAACTTCTTACTCCTGAATTGAACTAGTGTGGTGCTGGTGTGGGAGGCCCACCTAAGGATTGTTGCCAGCAGCATAAAGGCAGAACAGGAGAAGCTGCCAAAACGCGGTTAGGGATGCTGTTTGATGAAGCTGTTGGAAGCTGCTAGTTCTCTTGGACTGTTCTGCTGGAGGACCTTGTCATGCTGGTTTTCCCGATGAACTTTGGAGGAGCTCTGGTCCTCATTTTTGCATCACTTCCTGGCGGTGGAGGGGAAGATGTGCACTGAAGCTTGTTGCATTGGCTTCCTTTATGGGAACTCAGTTTTCCTCATTGCTGGAGGAGCTTGGGACCTCCCTGTTGTTGAGGATGGCTGTAGTACTTTTGGGGGAGCTCTGGTGCTTACCTTGAGCATTGCTTCCTAGCTCCAGACCAGATCCCTCAGCTTGCTAGCAAAGATCCTTCATCCTGCTGGCATACAGTTTTTAGCTTCCATCACTGATCTTTGGGACTTTCTAGGACAGAACTATAAAGCAGACCTACATGTGAATTTGTTGTTGGATTTATGGAGGCATTGTTGTGAGCTCTAGGCCCTCAGCTGGATTCTTTGGTGTTTAGTGTGCGAATGGGTTTCCTTTGCCTATTACATATAATTCTTTGGGGGATTCATTATAAAATATTGTAAAATGTGTCATGATTATATTATTAACCTTGCAAAAAAAAAAAAACCCACAAACTATGACATACAGAAATGAAAATTTCTAGGATATGATTTGGTGGTGTATATCCGAAGTGTGGTAGATGGATAAACACTGCCAAAGTCAATCCTTTTAACAACTCTCTCATTGGAAAGAATTTAAAATTGTGAATAAGCTATAGATCTATCTCTCTAAATGGCTCAATGAACTGAAAGCAAGGCCAAAATAAAATAAGCAAAGCAAGGCTCTAGTGAGCTGAGCAGAGAACTGCTGTTGGATTTTGCAGGGAGAACTCCTGATAGGTCCAGGGAATGCTGAAGTATAGTTTTTCCAGCCTTCAGAAAGAGGGACAAGTGGTCACAGAGCTCAAGTATTTAGATGCCAGTGGAATACCCATCTGTGACAGGACTAAACAAAAAAAGGGGATACAAAGGAAGGGCCATTTTGTATTTGTATATACAGAATAGTCAGGATAGATATACAGCTACTCTTGCTTAATTCCATGAGTAGAAAGATTTGTACTAACAGTGTTTGGGCAGGATATCCTGTCTGCTTGTTGTACTATGGGTAACTACTAAGAAGATAGCAATGTACAATGTATTAATTATTGAAACTGTCCTATTAATCAGTTTTGAAATTGTCTCATTACTGTTTGTTTCTTAATAAAATAAAATAATAAAAATAAAAAAACAAAGCTCAAGACCAGCCAAGAGAAAGTAGCCTAAAAGGCAGCCCTTTAATGCTAAGGTGTGAATACTAGGGATAAAATTGCTCCGACAGCAGACAATAAGGAAATCTTTAAATTTGGCACTCAGTAAAGGTGAAGAAAAATCGTATCTGAAAGTTTTTAAGTACAAGCCAGTCCTTCAGTGCATTTTGCCACCTGGATCTCACTACCTGGGTGGTCTGGAAGAGCTTCAACCTGAGAAGCACTGCCTTCCTTCAGTAGTACCCAGGGGCATCTGTCAGAGACAAACCCTCTTTAATTGAACTCTTTTCAGTGTAGGCTACAGAGAATTCTCATAGAAAGCACCATGGGTATTACCCCACAGAAATAATAAACAGCTGAATATAACTCACAAAAATTTTAGTGAGTAAATTTAGAAAACATCAGATGATAAAATTATACACAATTTATAAGGATTGGGAGGCAGATGCTAACGAAACCTCATTTGTGCATGATGATTTACACAGATGTAGCCATAGATCCTATCTGTAAGCTAGAATAGAGATTTTTTTAAATCAAAATTGCACCTTAAAGGTCAGTGAATTTAAAAAATGTTTGAGTTTTAAAAAATGAATTTCTGCAGTATATGTCAGCAGAGATGGTCAGAACATACAGTGAAAATCCAGCATTATTTGTAATACTATAAAAATATCAATTGCCTATGAATAAATTTAACAAAATAGGCACAAGACCTATCATCTAAGTAATACAAATTATTGACAGACTTAAAAGACCCAAGTAAGGATACAGATGTGAAATTATGAAGTTTTTATTTTCAAACTAGTACATTTTATTTAATAACAATTCCAACAAAATCAGGTTCTTTTATAGTTTTTTAGTTTTTTGTAGCAGGAGGGTTGGCAGATTGATTCTCAAGTGCATCGCGGTTCATTGAAGATTTGGGAATGTGTGGTGTTTTAAAAAATGATGTGGATGCCTCTGCTGGTTCACAAAGAAAATAAGAACTTGAACCCTATGTCATGTGACATGCCAAAGGGTGGCATAAAGATTTGATACTTTCAAGCTTCTGGACCATAAGAGAAGGCTTGTTTCATATAGAAGAAGGAAAAGGTTTCTGAAGAGAGACAAAGAAAGCACAGGGAATAAAGGAAAATGTCATTAAAAGTTAACTTCATTAAAATTAAGAATGTCTGTTCATCAAGAGATGCCATGGGAGTAACAAGATGAACTATAAACTGGAGTGTTTTCTTCATCTATGATACAAAGAGTTAATATCCAAACTACATAAGACTATCAGCCCTAAGGAAAAGACTGGGAAACCAGTATGAATGGGAACTACACTGAAAAATATGCATGGTAAATAAACACATGAAAATATGCTCAACATTGTTTGTAATCAGTGAATCAATTACAATCACAGTGGCATCTTTTACTTTCATCATTCTGATATTGTAAGACATGAAATAAGAATTAGGGAAGATATAAAGCCACTCTGGTACGTCATTGAAGGGAAGGTAATTATTTCATGGTAATTATTTTAGAAGACAATTTGGCATTATCTGTTATGGTGAAAATGTACATGCCTTTCGACCCAGCTGTTTCACTCCTTAATATTTATCATGGAGTTCAATCCCTGATACTGAAATCTATCTATCTATCTTTCTATCTATCTATCTATCTATCTATCTATCTATCTATCTATCTATCTATCTATCCTGTCTGTCTCTCTTTCTGTAGATCTGTCTGTCTTTATCTGTCTGTCTGTCTGTCTGTCTGTCTGTCTATCTATCTATCTATCTATCTATCTATATGTCATAGAAAAATTTTTCTATGCATGTAGTAAGAGACAGGTGCAAAAGTGTCCATGCTGATTATATCATCACTTGTAATAGCAAAAGCTATTTGTCAACAATGGAATGGACTATAGATTGTCTGTGTAATTAAATACAGCCATGAACATATCATAATTATTTATTTATTTTTATTTTTATTGAGAAAGAAGTAGCAATGACACAGTTCAAAACAGGTTAGTAGGATAGTTACAATAATTAATACATTTCATACTGCTTTCTTTGTAGTAGTTATTCATAGTACAAAATGCAGACATGATATCTTATCTGAAAACTATTAGTTCAAAACTTTCTTCTCACTGAACTAAGAGAAATTAGCTTTATATCTATGCTAACTATTTTGCGTGTGTATATATACATTTTTCACTGCAAAATGGTTCTGCATTTATGTCCCTTTTTTTTTGTTTAGTTTTGTCAAAGATGGTTATCCTGTTGCCATTCGTATATTGTAAGTGCATGAGTTCAGCAAAATAATCCAATGTAGTCCATTAGTCCATAATAATAGTGGGTTATCCATAGGACTGGCAATGTCAGAAGTTGTTGACTTGAGCCTTTTGTAGCTCAGCATATTAATATGTCATAATTATTTATAAGAACATGGTTCAATCTCAGAAACATGATTGATGTTGAAAAAAGTGACAGAAAGATAGAAAAATACTATGATTATAAAAGTTAAAAACATGCAAAATTATGTATTGTATATGTTTAGGCATATATGTATGTGTAGTAAAATTGCAATAAAATTAAGGGAATGATGAGGGAATAGCAATGGATTGGAGAGGAGCATAAAAATGCTTAAATGCTCAAATGCTCTATTTTTCACTAATTACCATTATCCCATTAGATTAGTGATCATTGTATTGCTATTTTATTTGTAAATATTTACTTTATATTTTTATATATTCAGTTTATTAGTACTATGATTATTGTTATTTTCAGTGGTAGGGATTAACCCAAAACCTTACGCATATTATGCACATGCTTTACCACTGAACTACATCCCCAAGTGCTGTTTTATTTAACAAAAATAAAAATTTAAAGCTCATTGAAGTGAAGGAGGTAAAAGAGGCTTATCATGGCATTCTTTTGTGCTTGGAAGCTAGAGACAGCCAAGGTCCCAGAGGACTGGTTAAATAAATTGTTATAGCTCTATGACTGAGTAGCATTCAGCAATGAAGATTGATGGGTTACAAGTATGGACCAATATACGACAATGTCTCATAGCAGGTGCAGAAAGACAGAATAGAATACTTCATTTGCAGAGGGATATATAATGATAAACATATTTAAGATTATAAAAATACTTATTAGACATGCCAAAAATTAACAATATTGACATCTGAATGTTGGCTGTTAGAATTATATATACATACTTCTTAATTTCTATTTATTTATTTGATACTGAGTCTCACTATACAGCTTAGACTCATAATGATCCTCCTGTCTCAGCCTCCCTAGCACTGGGATTACAGGTGTGCACTGCCATGCCCAGTTTTGGTGGCGGGCATAGCATGCTCAGGGTTCCAGGGCCAGCATGGCATGCAGTGCTGGGAATCTAACTCGGGTCCTTTTCCTGGCCAGGCAGATGCTTTGACCTCTGAGCTATCTCCCCAGCCCAGTTTCTCTTAGTTTTTCAATCATAGACATGTATTACTCTTGTACCAGAAAACAAATCAGACATAGATGCAGGAAATAGGCAATATACTCCAAGCAGGCAGATTTAGTGAAAAGATCATTTGCATAGGTTCACAATAGCAGCAAAAGGTGATGGTAAGGCCTTGTGGGGGAACAATTACTGCATTAGACCTCAGTGAGCAAGGTGGACATGCATACTGGACAAAGGGAGTGGTGCTGGGGTGAGGGGGAAGGTGAGATCAGAGGAAGGGTCTGAAAGGGGAAGGCAGAGGAGAGGGTTTGAAAATAGAGGGCTGGAACAAGGAAGAGTTGCAGAAGCAGGGGAGGAGCAGGGAGAAAGAATACAGATTGATAATGATGCACAATGCATACTCGCCTTCACTTTCTTTCTTCAGTATTCCATCTGCACATCCTGTTGGCTGAACCTAATGCAAAACCAGAGACCATGAAAGCCTTTTTTACAGGACTGTGATTCATTTCACATGGAGAGAAGGGTGGAGAGTCACTGTAGACAGGCAAGCAGAGGATGTTCACATAGTGTTTATTTCCCAGTTGATGTTTCTCTAGAACATCCCAAGGATGTTTCTATGAATTTAGGACAGGGTGTTTAGGATGTACAGGGTCTTACTAGGTAGATCAGACTCGTAGTGCTTCTCCTGTTTTTAGCCTCTCAAGTGCTGGGATTACAGGTGTGCACCACCCTGCTCAGTCTCCCAAGAATATTTCAAACAGTTCAAAATTAAACTCATGATCTGCCTGCTTGATATCTCCTCTCAAAAACAATCAAACAAACAAACAAAAAAAAGTAAAGTGATCCTTTTTTAGTATTTTCTTTCTTTTCAAAACAACATAAACAAGGGCTGGTGAGATAGCTCAGTGAACTAAATGTCTGCTTAGGCAAGCATAGGGACCAGGGTTCGATCTCAGCACCACATGCTGTGCTGGCCCCACCCTGGGGCACTTTGAGCTGGCAACCTAAACCAGGTGTGGTGATACACACCTGTAATCCCAGTGCTGGGGAGGCTGAAAACAGAAGAATCACAAGTCTGAGCTGTGTAGTGAGACCCTCTACCAAGTATACTTAAAAACAAGACAAAATATAGACATGCTCTTTTGAAATATTTTCAAGTGAAAATTTTATTGTGTATATTTCAGTTATACAATGTGATGTTTTCCATGTACATCTAGATAGCAAAAAGGCTACTACAGTCAAAGTAGCCTTTCCTTCATTTCACAGATGTCCATTGTGTTTGTATAGAGGGTGGACACACCTAAACTACCCTTTAAGCAAATCTCAAGAACATTAGAGTGCTATTTAGTGCAGCCCTCATTTGTATACTGGCTTTTTCTATGAATGGTATCAATGTGAGGTCTGCATTCTCCTGATTATGTAGGGCTAGACTGGGGTGAGGCAAACGTGGGTATATGGAGGATGCAGTCCACATGGAAGTGATGATGGTCTAAGGTAGTGCTGGTGAAGATGAAGGGATGATGGGATGGACTGAAGAAGAGAGACTGAAGAAATGTGTACAAAATGAAGTCGATGGTTCTTGGTGCTGGATTGGACACTGTGGGGGTAAAGTACTGTGGTTGTCCAAGTTATACATTTAGTGGTTTCACATGGATTTTTTTTTTTAAAGACACAACTCTTTACCAGGGATTGATTGGTCCAGCATAGTCAGCACCCCTGAGCTCCATCCCCTCATCTCCCAAGCTGGGATACGTTGACATTGTTTCAGTCCTTCACAGTTCCTGCTTTGTACTCCTAGTTTCCACCGCATATATTGCTCTTGTCCAGTTGCCTAACTCATTTTTATGATTCGTAGTTCGATTGCCACCTACTCAAGGAAGCTTCCCCTGACTTTCCTAATTAAATCTAACTATCCTCTTAAAGCACTCAGTGTGCCATGCCCTTGTGCAATCTATGTGAGCCCTAGTTGCTTGTATTCCTGTGGCTTTGCAGTTAGTATCTGACCTAAGTTCTGTACTAGGACATAAACGAATGAAGACAGCCTCTCTCTCTCTCTCTCTCTCTCTCTCTCTGTAACGAGTTTCTGTCTAAAATGACTGAGCATGAGAGAGTTAAATTCATTTGTATAGTTTTTACAACATTAAAATAATCTCAAATAAAATCCCAAGGGATTTTTTCACATTAATAAGATGGGTATGAAGCTCATTTGGAAGAACACACGAGGTTATTGATAATAGAATTCTGAAAATTAATAATTAGAGATCAAATTTGCTCTAATAGATATTAAAATATATGATAAAGCAATAACCATTGAGCACTGTAATATAGTTGAATAGGAACTGTGTTTACATCCATCAGAGAAGTAGAGTCTCTTTCCTAACAGTGAATGCAAGTAATTCTCAGGCTTTAAAACTCAATTCCAGACGAGTCTGGATCATATCACCTGTCAGAAGAATACTGTGTTCTGATTTTGAACTCTTCACTAGCTAGAGAGATTGGATTACCACTCTTGGTAATCAGGACCCAGTCTATGATCAGATTAACATTCTGTGTTAATTAGGACCCTTTCTTCGAGCTGGAGTCAATTCTGTTAGCCATACTGTCAGTGGAGTTAAATGTAGTTACTACTCACTGTACTTGGGGAAAATCAAAAGGGAGAAATGGGGAGCTTCCAAAGGGAAGAAGATGCAAAAAATAAAGAGAGCATGGAGGTACTTTTCAATACTGTACTTTAAAAGTTACTTTCAAAAATTTACACTGTACACTGAAAATCGATTGTAAGTTGGTGTAGCCTTTTTGAAGGGAATTTGGCAATACATGAAAATCTTTAAAACATGTACAGCGAATCTTACAAAAGTGTGTGTGTGTGTGTGTGTGTGTGTGCATATGTATGTATGTACAGAAATTAGAAGAAAGTACAAAAAACATTCATGTGGTTGTTGTCAGGAGTTAAGTTTATGTTATTTTTTTCCAAGTTTTCTTTAACAAGTCTTATCACCTTTATTTAAACACAAAGAACATGAAGTAACCTTTTTTATTTCAAAGCATGGATAACTCCCAGTCAAGAATTTCTTCTTAAAGCTATAGTAGTACAAAAGTAGAACGGGGATTCTTTTGTGCTCTTAAGTTAATGAAAGAGAAATATCTGAATCAAATCTTCTGTGGTTTGGGGGTTCAAACTTAGCCTGACTGTTCTAGGATTCAGGAAAAGAGATAGCATGAAATCCTACAGAAGGCATGTAGTTATAGCAGAATATTTAGCATTTTATTGCTTGTCTATTTAAATCAACTCAATAGATCCTGGCCTACTGGTTCTCCTGAGTAAAGAACCAAGATCACGTGACCACGCACGCACAGCTGGTCTTATTTAGTGACTTATTCATTGAGAAAGGGTTGGGCATTAAAAAAAAAAAAAACAGCCAAGGAAAATACCTGCACTCTTAAAACTAGTCTGAGCACCTAGAATACAGATACATGTACTATTTACCAGGGTTTCCATTGGGTAATTAAATCAGTATGATTCAGTGGTGATGTTCTTTCTTCAGATTGAATTTCGTAATTTCCCTATTGATTCTCAGACCCCTCCCTTAATTCTTTGCCTTTATGTCTCCCTGAGCAACCCTGGATCCATCTCCTAACCTTCGTTGAGTTCTTTCTAAAAACTGGCCTCTGCATGGATTCCCCTCTTTCAAAGCATCTCTACCATTTTGCTGAGGTGGAAAGGATAGGTAAAGTCCCTCTGGTTCTATGAATTTAGACTGATGTTTAGGTTAGTGATGGTGCCTTGTATTTTAAGCCTCCTTTTAAAGGCTTAGAAATACATCTTTCACCTAAAGAGATGGGGATATATGTCCAAGCACCAGACACTACCCATCAGTCTTCCAGCGGTTCCAGCAGGCTGGCAGCTCAGCCTGTGCCTAAATGGGTCTGAGTACACAAGCACAGCCCCAGAAGGCAGGAAATGGGGTTAGGTTGATTTCCATTAGCAGCAGCTTAAGCCAGCACGCTGGGCTGCTCTACTTCCCATTGGCCACAGCTGTGGAGAGCAGCAGGATGAGGCTTGACCTACATCTGTCAAGCACAGGTCAACCCCTGAATGTGTTTGCAGCAAACGTCAGTCTTCCAGAACAGCAAGTTTAACTTACTGCCCACCGCATACAGTATTTATATTAGGAACCGAGATGTCATCCACCTGCAGGCTTGCATCTGTGGGTTTCCCCACTCTCGCCGCCTTCCCTTTGCTTTCCTTCTCACTGCCTCGCCACACCCATGCCCTCCCCCAGCACCCATTTTTGTCCCCTGCTTCTGTGTCATCTTCTGGCCGCGGCAGGGTGTGATGGGCACAGCTGCGCTTCCTCCAGCAATCACAGTGGCACTAGCCCTTCCCTGCCTGTCCCAGTTCCCACCTGACCAATCTGTGCCCTTTTCTTTTAGTTACAGTTGTGACCCCAGGTTGGTGTGACTTCATGCCTGCATGTCCCCTTCGGGCCACCTTGAGTTTCACAATGTGTCAGTTGTGAATTACCATGGAAGCTGTGAATAGAATTACAATAGAAGCACATTCAGTATGCATGTCTTGAGGATTCAATGCAGCAATTGTTTCTTGGTAGTTTTTAAAGGCCAAATAATTTTTTCTTTATTTTTTTAAAAGATAGAATTTAAGTATTTGGATTTTCTCCAGCGATAGGAGTGTGTCATCTGGGGTTTGTGAGAGGAGGCCTATTTATTTACGCTGACATCACAATAGGAAAGTTACCCAGTCACATCTGCCTTCACCCTTCACGCTAAAGCATCAGTACACTTAGGCTTCTGTTTACAGTGTACATGCTGCTTTCCATTACCTATTATCACTTTTTTTTTTTTTTTTTTGGCGGAAACAGGGATTGAACTCAGGCCCTTGCACTTGCCAGGGACGCGCTCATTCCGCAGAGCCATCTCCCCAGCCCTCCTATTATCACTTCTTCACTGTCCATATATTAACAGTAAAAAAACCCTTTACAATGGAAAAATCATCCTAGCAACTCAGGTCCCTGTGCACTCAGCCATGTTGCAGTAATTGGAGATAGAAAAGCTGTTTTAAGTCATGCCACTGATCTTCTGTGGGCATGCAGTGATTTTTTTCTCCTCTGACATGTCCATCTCCTTTTTAGTGCTTTTTCCATTTGCAAATGGCACAAATGAAGGGGCTTACAACCTTCCTGGGAGATGGGGCCACACAGCCTGTAATAGATCTCTCCATCAGAGCATGCGACCTGCATGGCTGCCTAAATCATCTTTGTTTTGACTTGCATTTCCATCACTCCTCCTGCTATGCCCTTGGACCACACAAAATAATATCTCTCCATTCCTGCTATTTATACCCTTGACATACTTGTGGCCAGTGCACCAGTCCCATTAGTTAGAGTTGGGTGGTCATGCTGGGAGACTTATTTCTTTATCTTCCCTCTGAAGGCAGTTGTTTCAGACTTATAAATCATATTTGTTGCTCTTCAGTGAATGCCCGTCAATTTCTCAATAATTTGCCTCATTTCTCTGTCACTCACACTGCTCAGGAAAATTCCCTTTGTTTGTCTCTGTTGCCAGAAAATAAGATAATGGTGGTAGAATCTCTGCTCACAAAAAGTAGAGCAAAGGTCTTCAAACACCAGGCATCTTCCTACCCCAGGATCGTGGAGATAACCCATCCTTCAGTCTTCATGGACTCTCTTACCTGGATGTGGACTACAGGTATAACAGGAGTCATGTGTGTATGGAGACAGAAATGGTCTATCTGGGTTTCATTTGTCCAGCTTTGGTGCAGTGTTACTTTTTCAACTCCTATTAGTTACTTACATGATATTTCACTGTTCATCTGAAGTCCCAGTTGGAAAAGCTTCCCTAAACTCTCTGAATGGAGTGCTAGCCTTTTGTTTACTGTAAAAACTCCACTTGCTGATACCAGAATGAATGACATCAGCTAAGCTCAATACTTTGTTCTGAGGGGAATCCCTTGCTGTGAGACAGAACACCCCTTTTACCTTGAATGAATGAGGAGAGCACTGCAAACCAGAACACTCAGCGGTTTTCTAGTGATGGGGTCAACAGTGTTCAACTCTTTCCCTCAATACCCCTCTTCGAGTGATGGCTACCCCAGCAGTAAACTTGCCTCTGAAGGATTTTTTTTTTTTTGGCTGGCTCAGGCTGCCTTAAGGGCAGGTCTGGTAAGGCATATGGAGCTGGGGATTGAATCACAGTCCCCTGCACCTGACTGGGTTTGCTCCAACAGGTACTTAAACAACTGAGCTAACCAACAGGCCCCCAAAGCTGCCTCTGAAACACTGGCTTTAATAAGGTGTGGGCTAGTGTGCCTATGTCATACATATTCAATAATGCTAACACCTACGTGGCCATTACAAACTTTTCACCTAAAGTCATCATCCTGTTGCAGCTAAAACCACCCTGAGCCGGGCATGGTGGCGCATGCCTGTAATCCCAGCACTCGGGAGGCTGAGGCAGGAGGATTGGTGTGAGTTCGAGACCAGCCTGAGCTACAAACTGAGCTTAAGGCCAGCCTGAACTGCATAGTGAGACCCTGTCTCAAAAAGACAAAAAAAAGAAAAAATAAAATTTAAAAAAAATAAATAAATAAATAAATAAAAATAAAACCCCCCTGGACAAAGGAAGTTTTCCTTACTTAGCAGGCAGGCTTAGAAAGGTCCTGGTGTCCAGTCTCACAAACCCTCCATTTAGGTCCCTCTTGTTCTCCTGAAATCACTGGAAAAAATGCGTTCTGAGCTGTGTGCAGGGAGGAGCTTGGTGAAAGGCTCCTAAAGCCAGTGAAATGCTGGCTGTGGCATGCTTTCTTGTGTTCTTAGTTGTCAAAAAATAGGTGAACTAGACATTATCTACAGATAGATATGAACCCTATCCTATTTATCAATAGGAGTATCTTTTTGTGTGTTTTTAGTACAGGGTCTACAGGGTCTCACTATACAGATCAGACTCATAGTGATACTCCTGTTTTAAGCCTCCCAAGTGCTGGGATTATAGGCGCACACCACCATGCCCAGTCTCGGTGTGCCCTACAGGCAGGGCCAGCATAGAAGGAGTATATTAAAGTTTATAAAACACAGCCTTCTATTTCTTTCTAAATAATAATGTAATATTACTAGGTATGAATTAGTGATGAGCTTGGTTCTTCAAACACCAGTTCAGATCCTAGGGGTTTCTATTTTCCCTATAAAGTTGATGAGATTATAAAACTAAGATAAAAAGTAAAGATGAACATTTTAATGCATGGCAATAGCATGATTTGAGAATACAGAGAATCTGAAATATTATACTTCTATATGTGAATAATATAAAAAGCAGAAGGATCATTTTTTTATCAAATATGTGGTAAGGGAGGAACAGCATCTTAAAACTGTGTTAGCAGCTAAGCAAAGGAGACTCTTTTACCTGTCATTTATTTTCACCAAGTATTTATCAGTATTTTTATTTTCTATAATTTTATTGAAGAACAAATAGCAATGAGACAGTTTTAAGTCAAATTAGTAGAACAGATTCAATAATTAATACATTGCATATTGTTTTCATAGTGGTCATTTGTTGTACAAGGTGCAGGCATGATATTCTGTTTATAAACTTATTAGAGCAAATGCCTCTTCATTGAATTAAGAGAATATAGCAGTATACTTATCTTTTTTTAAAAAGCTGAATTATAGGACAGTTTCAGTAATTGATACTTTTTGCATTGTTATCTTCCTGGTGGTTATCCGTAGTATAAGAAACAGACAGGATATCCTGTGCAAATCTTTCTTCTCATAGAATTACATAAAAGTACTGCACATTTATCCTAACTATACTGACCATTCTGTACTTAACAGCATTTTTAATTTGGCACAAATGTGTTACAGTAAGAGGCCTGCACAGTACTGCAGGGATTCTCATGCTTTATGGGATTGAATAACATCAAATAAAAGGCTCTTCAGCTCCAGAAGTTTGAACAAAATCCTGATCAAGAAAGGCATGCTTTCACTGAATTGCTCTGATCTGTGGCCTGGCTACAAGGCAGATTGCACGTGTATAAGTGCACTGGCAATACAGAGATGAGGGCAGTCTCCATGCCCGTGACTAGAGAGGGCACCACGGCTCATTTTCTATCAGGTTAGGGGCTGCTGCCACCTCTTGTGTGGCTAGCTCTAAATTGGGCTTTGTGACTGTATTGCATGGTGCTTCCGACTCTGGAGGAAGAAATTATTAGGCATGTGCTTTCTTGAAGATGCATTCTTAACAATAGCAGCTGTATTGTATAATATGTGCTCACTGCCTCATTGTAGAATAAAATGCATGTTGCCTTATTGATCATTGAAAATTCAATATATGTTGACTATGGCAAAGTTGAGAAATACAGATGAGAACAACCTCAATGGTTTCTATGCAGGAGTAGCCACTCTTGCTATACCCTCCCTTATTTACTAACCTGTCCATGTGCATACATGTTCATCTTTTTAAATCAGTAAACTGTTGGTTTTATTCTTCAGTGCCACTGACTAATTGACTACTTTGATCTCTCAAGACCTCCAAAGCTCTTATTAAAGAACTGGCACTGTTTGGGGGTGACATGAATATGGTGACAGAAATGCTCCAATGAAACATTTTTAAAAAATCTATAGTGGGTCAGGGAGAAAGCTCAGTGTCTAATCACCTGCCTGGAAAGCACAAGGACCTGATTTTGATCCCCAGTACCACACGCCTCACTGGTCCCTTGCTGTACTGGCCACTGAGACCAGGCATGGTGGCACATGCCTGTCATCCCAGCACTGGGAAGTTACTGACAGGAGGGTCACTGTGAGTCTGAGCTGTATAGTGAGACCCTATACCAAATAAATAAATCTTAAAAAAAATCTATAGAGAGGCTGGGGAGGTAGCTCAGTGCAATAAGTACTTCCCTGGCAAGCCCAAGGGCCTGCCTTCAATCCCCAGTTCTGAAAAAAAAAAAAAAAAAACAATAGTGAACTTACATGAGCATCTTTAAAATATAAAAGATCTTCCATAGTAAACCTAGCACAAATTTTAGAAAAACATATCCATTGTTCTGAACATTATTCAAATGAATCTTTTCCTTGGGTTGCAGTAAATCAGCGATCAGCATCCAGTGGGAAGGGGCTGACACCAAGCTGACCCAGATGTAGGAGTGTGGACAGGAAAGCAGGAGAAACCTAGCTGAGGTCACTAATATTCAGTTGATTGTCTTTCTCCCAACTTCCTTCTTGCAGCACTTTGCTCCCAAGAGTCACCTTCCCAGAAGTGTTCAGCATTTTTCATTATTACTTCTAAGGTAACTGATGAATACAAAAACATCCCTGAGGTACTCAGAACTGTAGAGTTTTGATTTTAAACTGTGCTGAATAATTCAGTTTATGGGTCATCATTTGACAAAATACTTCATCAAATCTAAGAGAACATAATAAGTTGTACTGTTATTTTAAGTGGTGCTAAGAAAAAATGCCACTAATTAAGTGATGGCATGTCATTTGTTTTAGATTTTATTCACATTTCAGAGATGTTAAGATGTGAGAAAGCATCTTATAATAGATTCACAGTGGCATTTACTTAACACCTACACACTGTATAGAGAATAGTCATGTACTATGAGCGATTTGTAGTGCTCACTATACATTAGATTATGTACAGAGGAATTCAAGTTAAAATGGACATCTTTGACATTTAATGCATCTATTTGCTTTTGGATTAAAAGGAAGGCAAGTGTTTATTTTTAACATCTATATTTCTGTAGAGAAAGTTCTTTTTCCTGACCTTCCATTGCAGTCTCCGGGTGGAAGTGCCAGCCCTGTGACCTTAGATGTCTTTATCCCCTTGCAATTTGTCCTCAGAGACAACAGAATTCTCAGGCATGTTTTCCCTCAAGAAGCAAGACTGGATTCTTTACTTTCCTTTTAAAGCTTCCAACTAGTCACATGTTTTAGCTTTTAAAAATCCATCATGGTTGGTGAATACAGGCTGATTTCGACTATTGACTGTTGGATCTTCTGCCAGGCTGGGTTCAGATTTTACTGATGAAGAAGTGAGCCCTGGGCTGTGCCACCTGGTTGCTCCCTCACCATTCCCGAAGGGCTCCTTCCTTGTGTGGGAAAGTCCATCCCCCACGAAGCATGGTCCTCCTGAAGCCCGTTTTCATCTTCAGGTCCAAATGTGTTCTTTCATTTGCCTGAGATACCTATCCTTTGACAAATCTTCCAAAGTGGAAGTCCATCCTCTTTTAACTTATTCTGCCGTATGTTACCAATTGCTGTCTGGTTTCTGCATCTAGAGTCATGTCATTTCCCCGGGGGGGGGGGGAAGATGTCACCGGTTTATCCCCAAGAGTAATCTGCCACTTGGAATATAAACATGGAGCACTATGCAGTCAGATAAAAAGTAGCTCAGAGAGAGACAGTTCTTCATAGGCACTTTCCTTTTCCCCTTTGAATTGACTTTGAATTCTCTTGGGGGTGTTTTTGTTTTAATTTGTTTCTTTTCATTTTAAAATTAGCTTTTTATTTCAAAGAAAAAATATCAGATCAAGATACCCTCCTAGAGGATAACAATGATTAATACACTGTGTATTGCTATCTTTAAATTAGTTACTTGGGATACAAAATATTGGCATTTAATGGCCAAAAAATGTTAGTACAAACCTTTCTTTTCAATGAAAAGTAATAGTGTCACTGTCTTAACTATTTGTGTTATATATATATTTTTTTCTTTTTCTTTCCTTCTTCTCTCCTTTCCCCCATCACACTTTTTGTTTCCATTTGAACAGTTTCTTCTCACTTCACAATATCTATTGTACATTTTGGATCTTATTTACTCTTTCAACTTCTCACATTAGGGAGACAATATGATGTTCACACATGTGTGTCTCATTTATTTCACTTGTGAGTATGATCTTAAGTTGTATCCATTTACCTACAAAAAGCCCCTGTTTATCCTTCTTTGTAGCTGAGTATCACTCCACTCAATACAAAGACCATGTCTTTTCTATCCACTCCTCTGTTGATGGGCATTTCGGTTGTTTCCAACATTTAGCTATTACAGATTGTGCTGCTTTAAACAAGGGTCCACATACATAGCTGTGGTATGACAGTTTTAATTCTTTTTTTTTTTTTCAGGTGGCAAAACCAGGCTTTATTTTTGGAAAAGATAATTTAATTGCATTTTGGTAGAGGGCACAGGCAAGAAGGGGTACCCTCGGCAGTAATGTCCCCCAAGGGTGGGCTGAGGGCTAAGCTGAGCCTCAGGTGGGTCTCTTGGTTCCAGTGCTCCCTTGTACAGCTGTCTTCCCACAGGTTCTGGGGCAGCTGCAAGAGAGGTGTGGGCTGGAGAGGCTGCTGTGGCCCATTCACTTGGGCAGGACATCAGAGGTCTCAGACTCCAGCTTCCCATCACGGGTCTCAACCTTCTCCACAGCCACAGCAGACTTGGTGCTGGTGAAGCCAAGGCTTTGAAGGCTCCCAGAGCCAGGGCTTGTGAGGCCCCCATAGGATGAGCTCGCCATTCCTGAACAGCCACTGGTGGTCTTCGTGTGGACGCCCAAGTTCTGCATCCCTGCCTCCAGCCTGTTCTCCTCGCTCTCCATCTGCTTGTGGTAGGTGGAAATTTCGATGTCCAGGGCCAGCTTAACCAAGTTTATGAGCTCCTGGTACTCGCGCAGCTGCTGGGCCATGTCCTGCTTGGTCTTCTGCAGGGCAGCCTCCAGCTGGGCCAGCTGAGCATTGGCACCCTTACTGGCCATCTCCCCATGCTGCTCGGCATCAGTGATGGCAGTCTCCAGGGATGCTCTCTGACCTTTGAGGGCCTCAATCTCTGCCTGCAGGTGTCTGATGTGGTTCATCTCATAGATCTCAGACTTTGTACAGTGGAGGTCATCATGCTTCCCAGCCAGAGTCTGAAGCTCTTCACACTTGATCTGGTATGTGCTCTTGGCCTTGGCCCGGCTGCAGTTGGCAATCTCCTTGTACTGGGCCTTGACCTTGGCGATGGTGCTGTCCAGGTCTAGGGAGTGGCTGTTGTCCATGGACAGCACCACAGATGTGTCCAAGATCTGAGACTGCAGCTCACGTATCTCTTCTTCATTCAGCTGCCTGAGGAAGTTCATCTTGTCAGTCAGCCCTTCTAGGCATGACTCGAGCCCTACCTTGTTCATGTAAGCTTCATCCACATCCTTCTTGATGAGGACAAATCCCCTCTCCATCTCTGTATGCTTGCTGTCTCATCTTCATATTTATACTTGCAGTTCTCCGCTAGCCCCTGCATGTTGCCAAGCTCTGCCTCCAGCTTCATTTTCTCCTGACCCAGTGAGTCCAGCTGCAGCTGGAGGTTGTTGATGTAACTTTCGAATATGTTGTCGAACACATGTTACTTCAGAACGTCTTCTCCTCAGCAGGAGGCTCCACTTGGTCACCAGCATCTTATTCTGCTGCTCCAGAAACTAAACCTTGTCAGTGAAGGAGGCAGACTTGTTGTTGAGGTTTTTGATCTGCTCCTTCTCCTGAATACACATGGCCTGGATGTTGGCGTCCACCTACAGATTCAGGGGGTTCAGCAGGCTCTGGTTCACCTTGATGGCCGTGATGCTCCCCACACCACCAGCCCTGCCATAGCCAACCGGCCCCAGCCCACCCCAGAAGCTGCCCATTTGGGAGAAGCTAGAGGAACTGGAAGCAGACCCGCTGGTGTAGGAGAGGCTGCTGAAGGCCCAGGGGCCAGAGGTAGACACCTTGTAGGACTTCTGTGTGACCCTTATAGACATGGTGGAGGTTGGAGTGGAGGCAGATGGAGACTCCAGAAGGAGCCTGACAGCTGCTTCTGAATGATTATGGTTTTAATTCTTCTGGGAAAATACCCAGAATGGGAAATAGCTCAATTAAATGGGACCTCCAATCCTAGTTTCTTAGGGATCTCCGCATTGACTTTCACCACTCTAGTCTCCCACCAACAGTGAAGAAGAGTTCCTTTTCCTCCAAAGCCCCTCCAGCATTTGTTATTAGTTGATTAATACCAGTTATTCATTCTGGGGTGAGATAGAATCTCAGTGTTGTTTTAATTTGCATCTCTCAAATGACCAGTAATGTTGAACATTTTTTCATATTTATTTGCCATTTGTATTTCTTGATCTGAGAAGTGTATATTCATCTCAGATGGCCATTTTTTAAATTTTTGTTTTACTGAAGTACAAATATTAATGAGATAGTTTTAAGATACCTTGACAAGATGGATTTGATAAATTAATACATTGCAAACTGTTTTCATAATGTTTTGGTATCATATAAGGTGCATACATGATATTATACTTACAGACATTATTATACTGTATGTCTCTTATCATTAAATAGAGTGTAGCTGTTTGCATATTTTATTTTTTATACCTGAATTACATCAAAGATTCAATAACTAATATTTTCTACCTTGTTATTTTCCTAGTGGTTGTCTATAGTACTAGAAGCCGATATAATATCCTGTCCAACCATCATTAGTGAAAATCTTGCCTTTCATAGGATTATGTAGAATCACCGTGTTATCTATCCCAACTTACTGTCTATACACACACAAGATGATTTTTCCTTTCTATACCCCTTCCTTTGTCTACACCTGTAAAGGATGGGCAATCCATTGTCATTCATCAGATGGCCATTTTTGGATTGGGTCTTTAAATTTGGGAGGTCTGATTTTTTTGAGATCTTTATATGTGCTCAGAAGTAATCCTTTGTCTGAGGAAGAGCTGGCAAACATTGTGTTTCCACAGTGTGGGTTGTCTCTTCACTCTGTCAGTGGTTTCTATTGCTGTGCAAAAGCTTTTTAATAAGATAAGATCCTAGTTGTTGATTCTTTGTGCTAGTTCCTATATAATTGGGGTTTTGTTCATAAAGTCTTTGCCTACCCCAATGTCTTCAAATCTGTCTTGCAGAAGATTTAATTGTTTCTGTTTTAATATTTAGATCTTTGATCCATTTTGAATTTAGTTTAGTGCATGGTGAAAGATATGGGCCCAATCTTAACCTTTGGCATGTGTAGAGTGATATTTTCCAGCATCATTAATTAATGAGGCTGCTTTTCTTCCAGGGAATGTCAAAGATAATCTGTAGTTGTTTCTGTATCTTATGATCCCACTTTATCTTTGGATCTTTTTGGCCACTACCATGCTGTTTTTATCAAAGTAGCTTTATAGTATAACTTTAAGTTGGGGATTGTGTTGCCCACTATCTTGCCTTTGTTGCCAGCATTGTCTTTGCTGTTCTAAATCTCTTCTGGGGCCGGGGAGATGGCTCAGTGGAATAAGCGCTTCCCTGACAAGCGCAAGGGCCTGAGTTCAATCCCTGGTTCTGCAAATAAATAAATAATTATAAATAAATCAAAAAAATAAATCTCTTCTGGTTCCAAATGAACTTCAGGACTTTTTTCTCTAATTCTGTGAGACATGCTATTGCAATTTTGACCAGAATTGCATTAAATCTGTGTAACAGTCATGGCAGCATAGCCATTTTCACTACACTGGTTCTTGCTATCATTCCTATATAGTTGTATATAAAATTGACTGTTTTTAAAGTAAATGTTAGAAATATATAAATATAGCAAGATCTGCACTAATGGTGGTTGGACAGGATATTATGTCGGCTTTTAGTGCTATGGTTATCCACTAGGTAAATAATTATTGAATTTTTGATATAATTCAGCTATAAAAAAAAACCTGTAAATATAATATCATGTATGCACCTTGTACAATACCAAAACGTTATGAAAACAGTTTGCAATGTATTAATTCATCGACTCTGTATGGTTAAGGTTTTTGAAACTGTCTGATTGACATTTGTATTTTAATAAAATAAAAATAAATGGAAAAAAAAGAAATATATAAATATAAATGCTAATATTTAAAATGATAAATTTTGATGAAGTTTTCAAGCTATGCTAAGCATGTGCAAGAAATACAGGAAGCTGCTACCTTTGGGGAAAATAGTCTACCCTAATACGTAGTGAATCCTGCACTATACTGAACCTCCTCCAGTCTCCTGCATCTCCCTTCCACATTCTGTTGCCTCCCTTCATCCCCAAATAAACCTGTTACTTGGAGAACAAACTAAATGAGTCTGGATGAGATTTGCATGTATCACCCAGGATAATTTTCTTCCCTGATGAAGCAGAAGCAGCCAGAATACCTAGGAAACTGGACCCCAAAAGGTGTTCTCAATGGTCCTGGAGAGAAATCCACAGAGTCCTCTGAAAATATGGTCAGAGTGAGATAGAAAAGGGCAGGGTTGATAAGTGAGGCACAGCCCCTATTTGCATTTTGCAATGGCTACGTGTGGCAGAGATATATATCCTTCCACATTTGCATGAAGTCACGTAGATCTTGTGCTCCCCCAAATAATTACTTCTGCTCTCAGTTAGAACTGGAAGCAAATAAGTCTAAGTGTTTAAAAACCCAACTTATATTTCTGAGCCACTTTCTTATCATTTATAACTACAGCATCTTTTACTAAGTGAAGCTCTTATTCTTTTTCTTGAAATGTGATACTAGGTCTAAGCCATATTATTTGAACTCATTATGTTAATGTGTCTTCAGCGAGAAATGTAACCCCTTAAAATGCTGGACACTTAAACATTAAAATTTTATGAAATGTAGAAAATCAGAATGTAACTGAACACATATTTATGTCTCTAAGTGGGTGATGATATTGTCATAATACCATTTTAGTTGTGCCTTTTCTTTTGGTAATAATAAAGGCCATGCCTACATCTAAGCTGTGTTTCTGATCACAAGTAAAAATTTAAAAATTCAACCTGAGTATTATGGTGCAGGCTATAACAGAACCAGTCTTACACAAAATAAAATCTCTGAAGGTGGCTGTGGATGTGACTAGCCAAGCATGAGCAAAGCTATAGATTTAATCCTCAGGGCCCCAAAACATCAATAAATGGAGAAATAAATAGTAGTGTAATGATAATTTCCTAACATTTTCTTTGTATTTCAGTTTTGATACTGTAACCATAAATAAAATGAGAAAAGGAAAACTAAATTAGGGCCAGCCAAGTAGCTCAGCGGATTAAAGCGCCTGCAAGCAGGCGCAGGGGCCAGGGGTTCAATCCATACTGGCCCCAACCCTGGGGCTTGATGAGAATAGCAATTGAGACTGGGTGTGGTGGTGTGTGCCTGTAATCCCAGCTCTTAGGAGGCTATTAACAGGCGGATCACTATGAGTCCCATCTAGTAGTGAAACCCTGAACACACTATAGACCCTTCAAAAAAAAAAAAAAAAGAAAAACTGAATTATATCATGGCTTCATTTCTTCTTCACATTACTCATTAAAACCTTGATAAATATGGAGAATGAACAAACTGTACAGTTACAGTATGTCAGCTATCCCGTTGGATACCTGTGTTAACTCTAGGGCTATTTGGAAATTAAGTATGTGTGCCCGAGGGCTGAGGAATAGTTCTTAGATCAGGGGCCACCTTTTTCTGTAGAATTTTTCTATTCTTTGGCTTGTGAGAGGATCACCACCAAGAAAATATTTATTGAGTGTTTTCTATGTTCTGGGCATTTTACTAAGACTTTTCAAAGCTTTGTTTCACTTAGAACTATAAGAACCTCATGAACTAGTTAGGGTTATTATCTCCATTTTTATACCTGGAACCATATGCTCAGATGTGTTTTTTTGTACGCCTCTAAATAGGCAGTTGTAGGCAGGGTCTAAAGGAATGATGGTAGCCTGTATATGATTATTTTTAGCATAATAAGGAATTGCATGTAGAGTCATTTTTATTCCCAGCACTGGGCAGAATGACAGATGGCTGCCAACAGTGGGCTATGTGCCACTTAATAACTTTTTTATACATGGCACATTATTAATTTATTTATAAATTCTAAAATTTTTGCATAATATTGTGTGTATGCAGGTGTGTGCTGTCAAGAATTCT
This sequence comes from Ctenomys sociabilis, assembly GCA_004027165.1. Classification (NCBI taxonomy): domain Eukaryota; kingdom Metazoa; phylum Chordata; class Mammalia; order Rodentia; family Ctenomyidae; genus Ctenomys; species Ctenomys sociabilis. The sequence continues at coordinate 108,572 of PVKA01003502.1, forward strand.
TTCTAGTATTGTTTGTACAACATGTTCATTTTAGAAAAATGTAGAGAAAACGAGAGATGAAGACAAAAGTGACCAATTAACTCAGCAGCAACATGAAGTCACTGCTAATATTTTGTTGCACATTCTCTCAGTTGTTTTTATACATGCATATGTAAGTATACAGTTAAACTAAATTAACATACTTTATAGTTTGTTTTGTTTTATTATTCATTTAATACTATATCATAAATGCTATTATATGTCCCTAAAATTGCTAACACATAATTATAACAATAACATGGAATTCCATTGTTTGGTTATATTCTAACTTATTGGACTAATGCTTTAGACTAATATTTAATTGGATATTTAAGTGGGTGGAGAAAACATTAAAGATAAACATTTAAAGTCTTATTTGTAGCCGGGCGTGGTGGCGCAGGCCTGTAATCCCAGCACTCGGGAGGCTGAGGCAGGAGGATTGTTGTGAGTTCGAGACCAGCCTGAGCTACAAAGTGAGCTTAAGGCCAGCCTGAGCTGCATAGTGAGACCCTGCCTCAAAAAGACAAAAAAAAAAAAAATAATAATAAAAAATAAATAAATAAATAAA